>JAACNH010001774.1:1474-57832 GCA_019447015.1 Hymenochirus boettgeri | reverse complement strand
CTGTTATACAGAACATTATGGGTAGGGTATAAAGGTGAATAGCTGGATGTATGTCTGTATTATAACCTCCAATACTATGTTACTATGTAACTGTTCATAAAGACATATGGGTAGGGATAACGGTGGACTAGATGGACGTGTGTCTTATACAACCTCCAATACCATGTAGGTTATACAAGATATATGGGTAGGTATAAAGGTTAGACAGATGGATGAGGTCTTTAGCAACCTCAAATTACTATGGTACTAGTCAAAATGTATACAGCATTATGGTAGGGATATGAAAGGTGGGAACTAGAGGACGTATGCTATAAACTCAATACTATTTACTATGTAACTGTTATATGACATAGGGTTAGGCAGAAAGGTGGATAGATGGACCGTATGTCTTTATTACAACTATTAATACTATGGTACTATGTAACTGTTATAGTAGAATTATGGGTAGGATATAAAGGTGTTGGACTAGATGGACGTATGTCTTATACAATACCAATACTATGTTACTAGTAACTGTTCTACAGAATTATGGGTAGTGTATAAAGGTTGGACTAGATGGACGTTGGTCTTGATACAACCTCCAATATATGTTGACAGTAAACGTTGTTATTACAGACTTTATGGGTAGGGTATAAGGTTGGACTAGGGTTGAGTATGTCTTTATCACCTCCAATATATGTTACTAGTAACTGGTCGACCAGACATTATGGGTAGGGGTGTAAAGGTGGACTAGATGGGAGTAGGTCTTTAGACAACCTCCACTACCCTGTACTATTACTGTTATATAGACATTATGGTAGGATATAAAGGTTGGACAGATGGGAGTATGTCTTAACAATCGCCAATAAATGTTTACTAGTAACTGTTTACAGGCATTATGTGTAGGGTATAAAGTTGATAGATGGACGGTGAGTCTTTATTACAACCTCCAATACTATGTTACTATGTAACTGTTATATAGACATTATGGGTAGGCTATAAAGGTTGGACTAGATGGACGTATGTCTTTATACAACCTCCAATACTATGTTACTATGTAACTGTTATATAGACATTATGGGTAGGATATAAAGGTTGGACTAGATGGACGTATGTCTTTATACAATCTCCAATACTATGTTACTATGTAACTGTTCTACAGACATTATGGGTAGGTTATAAAGGTTGGACTAGATGGACGTATGTCTTTATACAACCTCCAATACTATGTTACTATGTAACTGTTATACAGACTTTATGGGTAGGGTATAAAGGTTGGACTAGGTTGACGTATGTCTTTATACAACCTCCAATACTATGTTACTATGTAAACTGTTTAAGATATTATGGGTTAGGGTTATAAGGTTTTGGAACTAGATGATTTTTGGATGTTTTATCAAAATCTCCAATACTATTGTACTATGTAACGTTATACAGACATTATGGGTAGGGTATAAAGGTTGGACTAGATGGACGTATGTCTTTATACACTCCCAATACTATGTTACTATGAACTGTTATACAGACATTATGGGTGGTGGGTATAAAGTTGGACTGATGGACGTATGTCTTATACAACCTCCAATACTATGTATCTATGAACTGTTATACAGACATATGGGTAGGGTATAAAGGTTGGAATAGATGGACGTTATGTCTTTATACAACCTCCAATACTATGTTACTATGTAACTGTTATACAGACATTATGGGTAGGGTATAAAGGTGGACTAGATAGACGTATGTCTTTATAACCTCCAATACTATGTTACTATGTAACTGTTATACAGATATTGGTAGGTAGGAGTATAAGGTTGGACTAGATGGACGTATGTCTTTATACAACCTCCAATACTATGTATATGAACGTTTACAGACATATGGTAGGGTAGGTAAAAGGTTGGACTAGATGGACGTATATCTTTATACAACCTCCAATACTATGTACTATGTAACTGTTATACAGACATTATGGGTAGGGTTATAAAGGTTGGACTAGATGGACGTATGTCCTTTATACAACCTCCAATAACTATGTACTATGTAACTGTTATATAGACATTATGGGTAGGTATAAAGGTTGGACTAGATGGACGTATGTCTTTATATCAACCCCAATACATGTTACTATGAACTGTATATAGACATTATGGGTAGGTATAAAAGGTTGGACTAAGATGGACGTATGCTTATACAACTCCAATACTATGACTAGTAACTGTTACAGCAGATGGGTAGGGATAAAGTGGTTGGACTAGATGGACGTAGTGTCTTTATACAACCCCAATACAGTACTATGTAACTGTTTACAGACTATGGGATGGTAGTAAAAGGTTGGACTAGATGACGTATGTCTTTAACAACCTCAATACTATGTTACTATTAACTGTTACAGACATTATGGGTAGGGTATAAGGTTGGACTAGAGGACGTATGTCTTTAACAACCTCCAATACTATGTTACTTTTTAACTGTTAATAGACATTATGGGTAGGTATAAAGGTTGGACTAGTGACGTATGTCTTATACAATCTCCAATACTATGTTACTATGTAACTGTTACAGACATTATGGGTAGGGTATAAAGGTTGGACGATGGACGTATGTCTTTATACAACCTCCAATACTATTACTATGTAACTGTTAACAGACATTATGGGTAGGGTATAAGGTTGGACTAGATGGACGTATGTCTTTATACAACCTCCAATACTATGTACTATGAACGTGTATATAGACATATGGGTAGGGTATAAAGGTGTGGACTAGAGGATGTATGTCTTTATACAACCTCCAATACTATGTTTACTATGTAACTGTTATACAGACATTTGGGTAGGGTATAAAGGTTGGACTAGATGGACGTATGTCTTATACAACCTCCAATACTTGTTACTATGTAACTGTTATACAGACATTATGGGTAGGGAGTATAAAGGTTGACTAGATGGAGTATATGTCTTTATACAACCTCCAATACTATGTACTATGTAACTGTTATACAGATATATGGGTAGGTATAAAGGTTGGACTAGAGGATGTATGTTCTTTATACAACCTCCAATACTATGACTATGTAACGTTTACAGACATTATGGGTAGGTATAAAGGGGGACTAGATGGACGTATGTCTTTATACAACCTCCAATACTATGTTACTATGTAACTGTTATACAGACATTATGGGTAGGGTATAAAGTGGTAGGACTAGATGACGTATCTTTATACAACCTCAATACTAGTTACATGTAACTGTTATACAGACATTATGGGTAGGGTATAAAGGGTTGGACTAGATGGACGTATGTCTTTATACAACCTCCAATACATGTACTATGTAACTGTTATACAGACATTATGGGTAGGGTATAAAGGTTGGACTAGATGACGTATGTCTTTATACAACCTCCAATACTATTACTATGTAACTGTTATACAGACATTATGGGTAGGGTATAAAGGTTGGACTAGATGGAGTATGTCTTTATACAACCTCCAATACTATGTACTATGTAACGGTTATACAGACATGGGTAGGGTATAAAGGTTGGATAGATGGACGTATATCTTTATACAACCTCCAATACTATGTTACTATGTGTAAGTATACAGACATTATGGGTAGGGTATAAAGGTTGGACTAGATGGACGTAGTCTTATACAACCTCCAATACTATGTTACTATGTAACTGTTATACAGACATTAGGGTAGGGTATAAAGGTTGGACTAGTAGACGTATGTCTTTATAACCTCCTACTATGTTACTATGTAACTGTTAACAGACATTAGGGGTAGGGTTAAGGTTGGATAGATGGACCTATGTCTTTATACAACCTCCAATACTATGTTACTATGTAACTGTATAGACAATTAGGGTGGTATAAAGGTGGTGGACTAGATGGACCGTATGTCTTTAAACAACTCCCAAACTAGTGACAGGTAACTGTAACAGACAGGTAGGGTAAAAGGGGACTAGATGGACACTGATACAACCCTCAACAGTTACTAGTAACTGTTATACAGACACATTATGGGTAGGGTATAAGGTTGGACTAAGGAAATATGTCTTTACAACCTCCAATACTATGTTTATTGTAAATGTTATACAGACATTATGGAGGTATAAGGTTGGACTAGATGGGCGTATGTCTTATACAACCTCCAAACTATGTTACTATGTAACTGTATACAGACATTATGGTAGGTAATAAGGTTGGACTAGATGGACATTTCTTTATACAAACCTCCAATACTATGTTTAGTATGTAACTGTTAACAGACATTATGGGTTAGGTGGGATAAAGGTTGGACTAGATGGACGATGTCTTTATAACAACCTCCAATACTATGTTACTATGTAACTGTTATACAGACATTATGGGTAAGGTATAAGGGTTGCAGATGGAGTATGTCTTTATACAACCTCCAATACTATGTTACTATGTAACTGTTATACAGACAATTATGGGTAGGTTAAAGGTGGACTAGATGGACGTATGTCTTATACAACCTCCAATACTATGTTACTATGTAATGTTATACAGACATTATGGGTAGGGTATAAAGGTTGACTAGATGGACGTATGTCTTTATCAACCTCCAATACTATGTTACTATGTAACTGTTAAACAGACATTATGGTAGGGTAGGTAGAAAGGTTGGACTAGATGGATGTATGTCTTTATACAAACCTCCAATACTATGTTACTATGTAACTGTTATTACAGACATATGGGTAAGGTATATAGGGTTGAGACTAGAATGGACTATGTCTTTATACAACCTCCAATACTATGTTACTATGTAACTGTTAGACAGACATTATGGGTAGGGTATAAAGGTTGGACTAGATGGACGTATGTCTTTATACAACCTCCAATACTATGTTACTATGTAACTGTTAGACAGACATTATGGGTAGGGTATAAAGATCAGATTATGTAGATAGAATGTAAACTTACAGTACATAATTACAATTATCCATCTGACAATTTCCATTATTGTCTTACTCTTCTCCTACTATAAATGGGAACTAAAAATATTATCTTAGGGTTAGAATCAGGATTGCCTTAAACATCCCAAAAAAAAAGTTATTGCTTTTTGTGTTACTTACTGTAGTTTACAATTGCAATGTTGCTTGGTACTGGCAATTTGCATAGGACAGCAGTCCTCCTTACCTGGCTACAGTGGGACCAATTCTGGTGATTTTCCAGAGCAAGGTATAGAACAAAGGTAACTTATAACTAGGGGTGGTTTTAAGAACTTTGGCTTCAATTGAAATTCTGTTGTTGTTTTTAAAAATCATTCTTTGTTTCAAACATCTTGTGACAGGAGATCTGGTCTATAGAGGGAAGATATATAAGTTCCGATTGGCTGTGCAGCGTCTACCCTGAAAGGTGGAATAATAGTCCCAGAGAAATGTGTGTGTGTAGATACAAATGCAGGTTGAATTTGCACAGACAGTTTAGGGTCTCTGGGTCTGGAACAAATGGAAAGTGGGTGGGCTGTTAGTTCCATTCCACTGGTAATCCTGCACAGCTCTTTGGTTAAGCCCTGAGAGGCCAGGTAGATGTTAAACAGGAGTCTGGGGTGTGTCTCACACTCTCTCTATCTGCACAGAGGCAGGGAGCTGTAGAGGGAGAAATCAGAACCTCACAAGTAAGGGCTAGGCCATACTAGCGCGTTTTTCGCGCATTTGCGCCCACGATTTTCGCTAAAATGGAGATTTCGGGAACACGAAAATTACCGAGATTTCCGATGCACATGCGCGTCCGTTCGCGTTTTGGTAACGCATGCGTTCACCATTTTTGGTGCGGTAACGCATGCGTTTCCATAACGCAAAAAAGCGAAAACGCATGCGCGAAACGCGAAAGAATCACGCACAAAATTGTGTGCGATAACGCTTGCGATTTTGTGCGCAATTCCTGTGCGTAGCAGTCTGGCCTCACCCTAAGGCACCTTGCTTGGAACTGAACTCATTTGGTTTTCTATTGTGTTATCTATGTGTTGGTGTGGCGTAGCCTGAACTGTGTAGCCAACGCTATGGTGCAAAGGTTTTGGTTTGTTTAGTTTATTTTGTTATGTTAACACCAGTGAAGACCATTAAAGACGGTTAACTTGCCTGTAAGCCTGAACTGTGTTGCTCCATTCCCTGAAAGACTGTGTAGTATTTCCCATAACAAGGCCCAAGCAGCTCTTAACGGCCAATCTGTCACAATCTCTACTCGTGATTGTTCCTGGATTGCTGCTTTCTCCTACCCAGAAGATAATTTTTTGGTTTAGTCCTTTCATTTTTCTATAAATTTATTTCCCCTCAGAGTCGTTTGGACAGCGACTATCGTTCTCCTTTCCAAATAAGATTGAAGCACTGGAGGGGTCTTGTGTGGAGATCCCGTGTGTTTATAAGCCTGGGACACAGACATTGTCCAATATGATTTGGTATATATACCACTCTCGTAGTTATATTCAGGTTTATAACAGTTGGACCACCAGAGACGTCTCATCTCATTACAAAGGACGAACATCACTTGTGAGAAATTCATTAGACAGTTGTAATCTGCGTATAGACAACGTGAACATTGGTGATAGAGATTATTACTATCCAGGAATAAACAACCAAAATGCCTATGACCTGGAAGACAAATACGTCTACATTACTGTCACAGGTAAGCAGGCATTTTATTATAATCAGTTTCTTTTCTTTCAATTATAATTACGAAATAAACACAATTATTTTCTGTTCCTGTTTTCATCAGTCGTGTTGTAAAATGTTATGTTGTGTAAGATCTGCAACAAAACCTTATCAACAACAGCTCATTGTATGTATGTATGTATAGTTTATTTATAAAGCACAACTTGGGGACGCAGCGATGTACAGTAACAAAATACAATTAAGATATACAAGGGGATAAATACATTGATAGTTCAGTATATAAATATATAACTTACATAAATAGAAGTGCTAGGGCTTTGCCACAAGAGGGAAGGAGGTCCCTGCCCCATAGAGCTTACAATCTAGTTAGGTGGGTAACACACAAATACAATGGAATGGGTATAAGTGCTGTAGTGAGACGTATGCAGTGCAAATAAAACAATTATATACTGTGCTGGTTACCGGATAGGTGGGATGTAAGGATAGATTTATCATATATAGGTATATAGATACCATATACTGTGTTGGTTACTGGATAGGTGGGGTGTAAGGATAGATTTATCATGTATAGGTATATAGATACCATATACTGTGTTGGTTACTGGATAGGTAGGATGTAAGGGTAGATGTATCATATATAGATATATAGATACCATATACTGTGCTGGTTACCAGATAGGTAGGATGTAAGGGTAGATTTATCATATATAGATATATAGATACCATATACTGTGCTGGTTACCAGATGGTAAGATGTAAGGGTAGATGTATCATATATAGATACATTACTGTCTGGTTACCAGATAGGTAGGAGTTAACGGGTGATTTATCATATAGATATAAGATACCATATACTGTGCTGGTTTACCATAAGGTAGGATGTATGGTAGATTAGATATCTAGATATATAGATACCATATACTGTGTGCTGGTTACCAGATAGGTAGGATGTAGGGTAGATTTATCATATATAGATATATAGATACCATATACTGTGCGGGTTACCGGATAGGTAGGATGTAAGGGTAGATTATCATATTTAGATATATAGATACCATATACTGTGTGGTTACCGGATAGGTGGGATGTAAGGGATGGTATTTATCATATATAGATACCATATCTATGCTGGTACCGGATAGTGGGATGTGTAGGGTAGATTTTCATATATGATATATAGAGACAAATACGGTGCGGTTACCGATAGGTAAGATGTAAGGGTGAGATTTATCATAATAATAGTAATACCATATACTGTGCTGGTTACCAATAGTAGGATGTTAAGGTGTAGATTAAATCATAAATAGATATCATAACTGTACTGGTTACCAGTTAGGTAGGAGTGTAAGGGTGATTTATCATTTAGATATATAGATACATATACTGTGCTGGTTACCAGTAGGTAGGATGTAGGGTAGATTTATCATATATAGATATGATACCATATACTGTACTGGTTACCAGATAGGTAGGATTTAAGGTAGATTTATCATTATAGATTATAGATACCATATACTGTGCTGGTTACCACGGTAGGTAGGATGTAAGGGTTAGATTTATCAATATAGATCTATACCTGTACTGGTTACCGATAGGTCGGATGTAAGTGGTAGATTTATATATATAGATATTAGATACCATATACTGTTCTGGTACCGGATAGGTAGGAATGTAAGGGTAGATTTATCATATATAGATATATAGATACCAATACTGTGCTGGTTACCGGATAGGTAGGATGTAAGGTAGATTTATCATATATAGATATATAGATATCATATACTGTGGCTGTTACCGATAGGTAGATGTAAGGTAGATTTATCATATATAGATATATAGATCCGTATAACTGTGCTGGTTACGGATATGCTAGGAGGTAAAGGGTAGATTTATCATATATAGATATATGATAATCATATATTGTGCTGTTCCAGATAGGTAGATGTCAGGGACGATTTATCATATATAGATATATATACTATATACTTGTGCTGTTACCAGATAGGTAGGATGTAAGGGTAGATTTTATCATATATATATAACCATATACTGTGCTGGTTACCGATAGGTAGGATGTAAGGAAGATTTATCATATATAGATATATAGATCCACTATACTGTGCTGGTTACCAGATAGGTAGGATGTAGGGTAGATTTGATCATATATAGATTATATATATACCATATACTGTGACTGGTTACCGAGATAGGTAGTGATGTAGGGTAGATTTTCATATATAGATATATAGAACCATATACTGTGGCTGGTACGGGTAGTAGGATGTAGGGTAGATTTCAATATATAGATATATAGATATCATATCTGTGCTGGTACGGATAGGTAGGATGTAAGGTAGATTTATCATATATGAATATAGATACCATATACTGTGCTGGTTACCAGAATGGTGGAGTAAGGTAGATTTATCATATATATATATAGAGATACCAATACTGGTGCTGGTTACAGGATAGGTAGGAGTGTAAGGGTAGATTTTTATCTATATAGATATATAGATACCATATACTGTGCTGGTTACCAGATAGGTAGGATGTAAGGGTAATTTATCATATAGATATTAATACCATATACTGTGCTGTTACCAGATGGTAGGATGTAGGGTGATTTATCATAATAGTAATATAGATATCATAACTGTGCTGGTTACCAGATGGTAGTATGTAGGGTAGATTTATCATACATAGATATAGATACCATATACTGTGTCTGGTTCCAGATGGTAGGATGGTAAGGGTGATTTTATCATATATAGATATATAGATCCCATATATGTGATGCGGTTACAGATAGGGTAGGATGTAAGGGATAGTTTATCATATATAGATATAGATACTATATACTTGCTGGTTACCAGATAGGTAGGATGTAAGGTTAGATTTATCATATATAGATACCATATACTGTGCTGGTTACCAGATAGGTAGGATGTATGATAGATTTATCATATATAGATATATAGATACCATATACTGTGCTGGTTACCAGATAGTAGGATGTAAGGGTAGATTTATCATATATAGATATATAGATACCATATACTGTGCGGGTTACGGATAGGTAGATGTAAGGGTAATATCATATATAGATATAGATACCATATACTGTGCTGGTTACCGGATAGGTTGGATGGTAAGGGTAGATTTTTATCATATATAGATATATAGATACTCATATACTGTGCTGGTTACCAGATATATGGATGTTAAGTTGTAAAATTTATCATATATAGATATATAGATACCATATACTGTTGCTGGTTACCGAGAGGTATGTAGGTAGATTTATCATATTAAGATACCATATCCTGTGCTGGGTAACGGATTGGTAGATTGTAGGGTAGATTTATCATTAGATATATAGATACCATATACTGTGCTGGTTACCAGATAGTAGGTGTAAGGATAGATTTATCATATATAATTATGATACCTATAGTGCTGGTTACCAGATAGGTAGGATGTAAGGGTAGATTTATCATATATAGATACCATATACTGTGTTCTGGTTACAGGATAGGTAGGATTAAGGTAGATTTATCATATATAGTATTATAGATACCATATACTATGCTGGTTACAGGATAGGTAGGATGTAAGGGTAGATTTTATATATAGATACCATATACTGTGCTGGTTACAGATAGGTAGATGTAAGGGTGGATTTATCATATATAGATATTAGATACCATATACTGTGCTGGTTAAGGATAGGTAGGATGTAAGGGTAGATTTATCATATAATAGATACCATATCTGTGCTGGTTACAGGATAGGTATAATGTAGGGTAGATTTATCATATATAGATATAGATACCATATACTGTGCTGGTTACCAGATAGGTAGGATGTAAGGGTAGATTTATCATATATAGATATTAGATACCAATATATTGTGCTGGCTACCAGATAGGTAGGTGTAAGGGAATATTTATATATATATGATATATAGATACTATATACTGTGCTGGTTCCCAGATAGGTAGGATGTAAGGGTAGATTTTATCATATATAGATACCAATATCTGTGCGGTTACCTGTAGGATGTAAGTGTATTTATCATATAAGTATATGATACCATATACTGTGCTGGTTACCAGATAGGTAGGATGTAAGGGTAGATTTATCATATAGATATATAATACCATATACTGTGCTGGTTACCAGATAGTTAGGATGTAAGGGTATATTTCTCATATATAGATATATAGATACCATATACTGTGCTGGTTACCGGATAGGTAGGATGTAAGGGTAGATTTATCATATATATTATCATATACTGTGCTGGGTACCGGATAGGTTAGGATGTAAGGGTAGATTTATCATATATAGATACTATTACTTGTTGCTGGTTACCAGGATAGGTAGGATGTAAGGGTAGATTTATCATATATAGATATATAGATCCATATACTGTGCTGGTTACCAGGATAGGTAGGATTAAGGGTAGATTTTATCAATATATATATCATATACTGTGCTGGGTACCGGATAGGTAGGATTAAGGGTAGATTTATCATAATAGATACCATATACTGTGCTGGGTTACAGGATAGGTAGGATGTAAGGGTTAGATTATCATATATAGATATCATATACTGTGCTGGTACTGGATAGGTAGGAGTAGGGTAGATTTATCATTATAGATAGATACCATATACTGTGCTGGTTACTGGATAGGTAGGATGTAAGGGTAGATTTATCATTATAGATATATAGATACCATATACTGTGCTGGTTACCAGATAGGTAGGATGTAAGCTAGATTTATCATATATAATATATAGATACCATATACTGTGCTGGTTACCATTAGGTAGGATGTAAGGGTAGATTTATCATATATAGATATATAATACCATATACTGTGCTGTTACAATAGGAGGATTAAGGGTAGATTTATCATATATAGATATATAGATACCATATACTTGCTGGTTACAGATAGGTAGGATGTAAGGGTAGATTTATCATAATAGTATATAGATACCATATACTGTGCTGTTTACCGGATAGTTAGGATGTAAGGGTATTTATATCATATATAGATACTATAATACCATATACTGTGCTTTTTACGGATAGGTAGATGTAAGGGTAGATTTATCATATATAGATACCATATCCTGTGCTGGTTACCAGATAGGTAGGATGTAAGGGTAGATTTATCATATATAGATATATAGATCATATACTGTGCTGGTTACCGATAGGTGATGTAGTAGATTTCATATATAGATATAGATACTACTGCTGGTTACAGCTAGGTAGGATGTAAGGGTAGATTTATCATATATAGATATATATTACCATATACTGTGCTGGTTACCAGATAGGTAGGATGTAAGGTAGATTTATCATATATAGATATCATATACTGTGCTGTGTACCAGGATAGGTAGGATATAAGGGTAGATTTATCAATATAATACCATATACTGTGCTGGTTACAGGATAGGTAGGATGTAAGGTAGATTTACATATATAGATACCATATACTGTGCTGTTACTGGATAGGTAGGATGTAAGGGTAGATTTATCATATATATATATAGATACCATAACTGTGCTGGTTCTGGGATAGGTGGATGTAATGAGATTTATCATATATAGATATATAATACCATATACTGTGCTGGTTACCAGATAGGTAGGATGTAAGGGTAGATTTATCATATATGATTATATAGATACCTATACTGTGCTGGTTACCAGGATAGTGTAGTAGGGTAGATTTATCATATATGATATATAGATACCATATACTGTGCTGGTTACCAGATAGGTAGGATGTAAGGGTAGTAATTTATCAATATGATATCATATACTTTGCTGGGTACCGGATAGGTAGGATGTAAGGTAGATTACATATAGATATCATATACTTTGCTGGGTACCGGATAGGTAGGATGTAAGGGTAGATTTATCATATATAGATACCATATACTGTGCTGGTTACAGGATAGGTAGGATGTAAGGGTAGATTTATCATATATAGATACCATATACTGTGCTGGTTACGATAGGTAGGATGTAAGGGTAGATTTATCATATATAGATATATAGATACCATATACTGTGCTGGTTACCGGATAGGTAGGATGTAAGGGTAGATTTATCATATATAGATATCATATACTTTGCTGGGTACCGGATAGGTAGGATGTAAGGGTAGATTTATCATATATAGATACCATATACTGTGCTGGTACAGATGGTAGGATGTAAGGGTAGATTTATAATATATAGATATCATATCCTGTGCTGGGTATGGATAGGTAGGATGTTAAGGGTAGATTTATCATATATAGATATATAGATACCATATACTGTGCTGGTTACTGGATAGGTAGGATGTAAGGGTAGATTTATCATATATAATATATAGATACCATATACTGTGCTGTTACCAGATAGGTAGGATGTAAGTAGATTTCATATATAGATATATAGATACCATATACTGTGCTGGTTACCAGATAGGTAGGATGTAAGGGTAGATTTATCATATATAGATATATAGATACCATATACTGTGCTGGTTCCAGATAGGTAGGATGTAAGGGTAGATTTATCATATAAGATATTAGTACCATATACTGTGCTGGTTACAGGATAGGTAGGATGTAAGGGTAGATTTATCAATAATAGATATATAATACCATATACTGTGCTGGTTCCGGGATAGGTAGGATGTAAGGGTAGATTTATCATATTAGATTATAGATACCATATACTGTGCTGGTTACAGGATAGGTAGGATGTAAGTAGATTTATCATATATAGATACAATACTGTGCTGGTTACCAGATAGGTAGGATGTAAGGGTAGATTTATCATATATAGATATATAGATCATATACTGGGCTGGTTACCAGATAGGTAGGATGTAAGGGTAGATTTATCATATATAGATAATAGATACCATATACTGTGCTGGTTACCAGATAGGTAGGATGTAAGGGTAGATTTATCATATATAGATATATAGATACCATATACTGTGTCTGGTTACCAATAGGTAGGATGTTAAGGGTAGATTTATCATATATAGATATCATATACTGTGCTGGGTACCGGATAGGTAGGATGTAAGGGTAGATTTATCATATATAGATACCATTACTGTGCTGTTACGGATAGGTAGGATGTAAGGGTAGATTTATCATATATAGATACCATATACTGTGCTGGTTACTGGATAGGTAGGATGTAAGGGGTAGATTATCATATATAGATATATAATACCATATACTGTGCTGGTTACCGGATAGGTAGGATTGTAAGGGTAGATATTATCATATATAGATATATAGATACCATATACTGTGCTGGTTACCAGATAGTAGGATGTAAGGGTATAGTATATATATAGATATAAGATACCATATACTGTGCTGGTACCAGATAGGTAGGATGTAAGGGTAGATTTATCATATATAGATATATAGATACCAATACTGTGCTGGTTACAGATAGGTAGGATGTAAGGGTGATTTGTCATATATATATAGATACCATACTGTGCTGGTTACGGATAGGTAGGATTTAAGGTAGATTTATCATATATAGAGTATATAGATCCATATACTGTGCTGGTACGGATAGGTAGGATGTAAGGGTTATTTATCATATATCGATCCATAACTGTGCTGGTTACCAGATAGGTAGGATGTAAGGGTAGATTTATCAGATATAGATATATAGATACATATACTGTGCTGGTTACCAGATAGGTAGGATTAAGCGTAGATTTATCATATATAGAATATCATATACTGTGCTGGGTATCGGATAGGTAGGATGTGAAGGGTAGATTTATCATATAGATACCATATACTGTGCTGGTTACAGGATAGTAGGGAGTAAGGGTAGTATTTATCATATAAGATATCATATACTGTTCTGGTTACCAGATAGGTAGGATGTAAGGGTAGATTATCAATAATAGATATAGGATATCATATACTGTGCTGGTTACCAGATAGGTAGGATGTAAGGGTAGATTTATCATATATAGATATATAGATATCATATACTGTGCTGGTTACCACTAACCACTAACTCAGCCAGTCCCCGCACACATCCTGAATTTTTGGTAAAAATCGGTCCAGCTGTTAGTGTGCAGGAGTTAAATCATCCCGCCCCATTTACCCCCACCCAAAAAAAATATTTGTTAACCTTTACTGGTAAAGAGTATATGCATACCAAATTTGGTTGAAACCAAACCAGTCTGTGCATGTCAGATATTCACCGTTACAGGTGGAATTTCGAAACGAAACCTGCTAACTTTTAAGTAAGGTGCAATGAATGAGCTTGCCAAATTTAAGCCGTGTGCCTCACGACAAGTAGGAGAATTGTGTGATTAGTGATGAGTGAGTGAGGGCTTTGCCTTTTCGAAACGAAACCTGCTTAACTTTTGTAAGTAAGGTGCAATAATGAGCCGCCAAATTTAAGCTGTCTGCCTCCACGGCAAGTGGAGAATTAGGATGAGTGAGTGAGTGAGTGAGTGAGGGCTTTGCCTTTTCGAAACGAAACCTGCTTAACTTTGTAAGTAAGGTGCAATGAATGAGCCTGCCAAATTTAAGCCGTCTGCCTCCACGCAAGTTGGAGCATTAGTGATGAGGAGGCAAGTTGGAGAATTATGATGAGGGAGGCAACTTGAGAATTAGTGATGAGGGAGTGAGTGAGTGAGTGGGGGCTTTGTCTTTCGAAACGAAACCTGCTTAACTTTGTAAGTAAGGTGCAATGAATGAGCCTGCCAAATTTAAACCGTCTGCCTCACGGCAAGTTGGAGAATTAGTGTGAGTGAGTGAGTGAGGCTTTGCCTTTTCGAAACAAAAACATGCTTAACTTTTGTAAGTAAGGTGCAATGAATGAGCCTCCAAATTTAAGCCGTCTGCCTCCCCGGCAAGTTGGAGAATAGTGGTGAGTGAGTGAGTGAGGGCTTTGCCTTTTCGAACAAAACATGCTTAACTTTTGTAAGTAGCTGCAATGAATGAGCCTGCCAATTTAAGCCGTCTGCCTCCACGGCAAGTTGGAGAATTAGTGGTGAATGAGTTGAGTGATTGGGGCTTTGCCTTTTCAAAACAAAACATGCTTAACTTTTGTAAGTAAGGTGGCAGTGATTGAGCCTGCCAATTTAAGCCGTCTGCCTCCACGGCAAAGTTGGAGAATTAGTGATGAGTGAGGCAAGTTGGAGAATTAGTGATGAGTGAGTGAGTGAGGGCTTTGCCTTTCGAAACAAAACATGCTTAACTTTTTAGTAAGGTGCAATGATTGAGCCTGCCAAATTTAAGCCGTCTGCCTCCACGGCAAGTTGGAGAATTAGTGATGAGTGAGGCAAGTTGGAGAATTAGTGATGAGTGAGTGAGTGAGTGAGGGCTTTGCCTTTTCGAAACGAAACCTGCTACTTTTGTAAGTAAGGTGCAATGAATGAGCCTGCCAAATTTAAGCCGCCTCCCCACGGCAAGTTGGAGAATTAGTGATGAGGGAGGCAGTGTGGAGAATTAATGATGAGGGAGGCAAGTTGGAATTAAGTGAGAGGGAGTGAGTGAGTGAGTGGGGGCTTTGTCTTTTCGAAACGAAACTGCTTAACTTTTGTAAGTAAGGTGCAATGAATGAGCCTGCCAAATTTAACCGTCTGCCTCCACAGCAAGTTGGAGAATTAGTGGTGAGTGATTGAGTGAGTGAGGGCTTTGCCTTGTATAGTATCAGAACCAACCTGCTTAACTTTTGTAAGTAAGGTGCAATGAATGAGCCTGCCAAATTTAAGCCGTCTGCCTCCACGGCAAGTTGAGAATTAGTGGTGAGTGAGTGAGTGAGGGGCTTTGCCTTTTCGAAACAAAACATGCTTAACTTTTGTAAGTAAGGTGCAATGAATGAGCCTGCCAAATTTAAGCCGTCTGCCTCCACGCAAGTTGGAGAATTAGTGGTGAGTGAGTGAGTGAGGCTTGCTTTTCGAAACAAAACATGCTAACTTTTGTAAGTAAGCTGCAATGAATGAGCCTGCCAAATTTAAGCGTCTGCCTCCACGGCAAGTTGGAGAATTAGTGGTGAATGGTGATGAGTGAGGGGGGCTTTGCCTTTTCGAAACAAACATGCTTAACTTTTGTAAGTAATGGCTGGTGATTGAGCCGCCAATTTAAGCGTCTGCCTCCAGGCAAGTTGGAGAATTAGTGATGAGTGAGGCAGTTGGAAATTAGTGATGAGTGAGTGAGTGAGGGCTTGCCTTTTCGAAACAAAACATGCTTAACTTTTGTGAAGTAAGGTGCATGATTGAGCTGCCAAATTTAAGCCGTCTGCCTCCACGGCAAGGGCGAATAGTATAGTAGGCAAGTTGGAGAAATTAGTGATGAGTGATGTGAGTGAGTGAGGCTTTGCCTTTTCGAAACGAAACCTGCTAACTTTTGTAAGTAGGTGCAATGAATGAGCCTGCCAAATTTAAGCGTCTGCCTCCACGGCAAGTTGGAGAATTAGTGGTGAGTGTGGCAAGTTGAGAATTAGTGATGAGTGAGTGAGTGAGGGCTTTGCCTTTTCGAAATGAAAACATGCTTAACTTTGTGTAAGAGGTGCAATGAATAGCCTGCCAAATTCAGAGACGTCTGCCTCCATGGCAATTGGAGAATTGTGATGAGTTAGTGATGAGTGAGTGAGTGAGTAGTGAGGAGTGAGTGAGGGCTTTGCCTTTCGAAACGAACTGCTTAACTTTGTAAGTAAGGTGCAATGAATGAGCCGCCAAATTTAAGCTTTGCCTCCCCGCAAGTTAGAGAATTAGTGGTAAGTGATTGAGTGAGTGAGGGCTTTGCCTTGTATTAGTATAGATTATAAATCTACCCTTACATCCTACCTATCTGGTAACTAGCACAGTATATGGTATCTATATCTATATATGATAAATCTACCTTACATCTACCATCTGGTACCAGCACAGTATATGATATCTATCTATAATTGATAAATCTATGCTTACATCCTACCTATCTGGTAACCAGCACAGTATACGTTATCTATATATCTATATATGATAAATCTACCCTTACATCATACCTATCTGGTAACTAGTGATGGCCCGGTTCGCGGATCCGAATACCATATGCTGTGCTGGTTACCGGATAGGTAGGATGTAAGGGTAGATTTATCATATACTAGATAGACAGATACCATATACTGTGCTGGTTACCGGATAGGTAGGATTAAGGGTATATTTATCATATATAGATAAAGATACCATATACTGTGCTGGTTACCAGATAGGTAGGATGTAAGGAATATTTATCATATATAGATATATAGATACCATATACTTGTGCTGGTTCCGGATAGGTTGGATGTAAGGGTAGATTTATCATATATAGATATACGATACCATATACTGTGCTGGTTCACCGATAGGTAGGATGTAAGGGTAGATTTATCATATATAGATATAAGTACCATATCTGTGCTGGTTTACCATATAGGTAGGATTTAAGGGTAAGTTTATCATATATAGATATATAGATACCATACTGTGCTGGTTACCGATAGGTAGGATGTAGGGTAGATTTATCATATATAGATATATAGATACCATATACTGTTGCTGGTTACCGGATAGGTAGGATGTAAGGTAGATTTATCATATATAGATTATATAGATACCATATACTGTGCTGGTTACCGATAGGGTAGGATGTAAGGGTAGATTTTATCATATATAGATATATGATACATATACTGTGCTGGTTACCAGATGTAGGATGTAAGGATAGATTTATCATATAGATATATAGATACCAATACTGTGCTGGTTACCAGATAGGTAGGATGTAAGGGTAATTATCATATATAGATATAAGATACCATATACTGTGCTGGTTACCGGATAGGTAGGATGTAAGGGTAGATTATCATATATAGATATTAGATACATATTGTGCTGGTTACCGGCTAGTAGGATGTAGGGTAGATTTATCATATATAGATTATATAGATATCATATACGGCTGGTTACCAGATAGGTAGGATTAAGGGTAGATTTATCTATATAATATATAGATACCATATACTGTGCTGGTTACCAGATAGGTAGGATGTAAGGGTAGATTTATCATATAGATATATAGATATCATATACTGTGCTGGTTACCAGATAGGTAGGATGTAGGGAAGATTTATCATTATAGATATATAGATACTATATACTGTGCTGGTTACCAGATAGGTAGGATGTAAGGGTAGATTTATCATATATAGATACCATATACTGTGCTGGTTACCAGATAGGTAGAGATGGTAAGGGATAGATTTATCCATCTATAGATATATAGTAACCATATACTGTGCTGGTTACCATGATAGGTAGGATGTAAGGGTAGATTTTTTATATATAAGATATAGATACATATACTGTGTGGTTTTACCAGATAGTAGGATGTAAGGGTAGATTTATCATATAGATAGATATATATACTGTGCTGGTTACCAGATAGGTAGGAGTAAGGGTAGATATCATATATAGATATTAGATACCATATAACTGTGCTGGTTACCAGATAGGTAGGATGTTAGGGTAGATTTATCATATATAATATATAGGATACCATATACTGTGCTGGTTACCGGATAGGTGGATGTAAGGGTAAGATTTTATCATATAGATATATAGATACCATATACTTGTGCGGGTTACCGGATAGGTAGGATGTAAGGTAGATTTATCATATATAGATATATAGATCTCATATACTGTGCTGGTTACCAGATAGGTAGGATTTAAGGGTGATTTTATCATTATAGATAATATAGATACCATATACTGTGCTGGTTACCAGATAGTAGGATGTAAGGGTTAGATTTATCATATATAGATATATAGAATATCATATACTGTGCTGTTACCATAGGTAGGATGTAAGGGTAGATTATCATATATAGATTATAGATACCATATACTGTGCTGGTTACCAGATAGGTAGGATGTAAGGGTAGATTATCATATATAGATAGATAGCTACATATACTGTGTGGTTTACAGATAGGTAGGAGTTGTAAGGGTAGATTTATCATATATAGATATATGATACCATATACTGTGCTGGTTCACCGGATCGTAGGTATGGTAAGGGTAGATTATCTATATAGATATATAGATCATAACCTGTGCTGGGTTACCGGTAGGTAGGATGTAAGGGTAGATTATCAATATAGATATATTAATACCATATACTGGTGCTGGTTACCAGATAGGTAGGATGTAGGGTAGATTATCATAGTAGATATATAGAGATCAAATATTGTGCTGGTTACCAGATAGGTAGGATGTAAGGGTAGATTTATCATATAATAGTATATAGATACCAATATACTGTGCTGGTTACCGGATAGGTAGGATGAGGGTAGATTTATTCATATATAGATATATAGATCCATATACTGTGCTGGTTAACCGGATAGGTAGGATGTAAGGTTAGATTTATCATATATAGATATATAGAGATCATATACTGTGCTGGTTACCAGATAGGTAGGATGTAGGGTAGATTTCATATAAGATATATAGATACATATACTGTGCTGGTACCAGATAGGTAGGATGTAAGGGTAGATTTATCATATATAGATATATAATATCATATCTGTTGTGGGTTACCACGGTATATGTAGGATGTAACGGGTAGATTATCATATAATATATACATACATATACTGTGGCTGGTTCCAGGATAGGTAGGATGTAAGGGGATATCTATATAGATATATAGCTTATCATCTCTGTGGCTGGTTACCAGATAGGTAGGATGTAAGGGTAGATTTATCATATATAGATATATAGATATCATATACTGTGCTGGTTACCGGATAGGTAGGATGTAAGGGTAGATTTATCATATATAGATATATAGATATCATATACTGTGCTGGTTACCAGATAGGTAGGATGTAAGGGTAGATTTATCATATATAGATATATAGATATCATATACTGTGCTGGTTACCAGATAGGTAGGATGTAAGGATAGATTTAAACCTGCTAATTGTGGTTTCTTGGTGTAGAGAGAGGGGAATAGCATTCCAGAGGAGGTTGTTTTCCAGTACAGAAATTTCTTTCCCAATATTTATGTCCACATTGGAGATGGGATCCTCGTCCGACTTAGACCCAGATCTGACACGTATCTGTTATGTATGATACTCGCAGTATAGACTAGTGGGGAAATAAAGTTTAAAAGTAAAAAAAAGAGGATACACCTTTCAAAACACAAGCCTAAGGACCAAGCCACTCCCCTTTTCAGGAGAAAGCTGAAGGGGGGTTGGGGTAGCAAACCCCCTTTAGACTCACCCTCTTTTACATTGCCACTGCGTTTCATGTCTGCCGCACCACTGTGCCTGCCTCTGCTCCTCCTCTTCCAACCTCCTTTTACATTGGGCACAGAGCTGTGATTCGGAATTCACTTGCGTGATTGAGCAGCTCTGTGCCTAATGTAAAAGGAAGTCAGAAGAGGAGGAGCAGTGGCAGACACAGTGGTGCGGCAGATGCAGAACATAGTGTAAAAGATGGTGAGCCTAAAGGGGGGTAAAAACGCAGGTGGGGGAAGTGAGTGGAAGGGGGGTAAATAAGTATATACTAGAGGGAAGATTTGTCTAGGAGAGACTCTCTGTATGGACAGATTGTTGCAGAGAGGCCAGAAATGTAAGTGAGGGGGGTGGATTATAAAAGATAATGTACCCCCTACTGTAAATTATAAGGATATTAGAAGTCACCTTGAAGTTCCGTGCCCTTTATAAAAGAACTTGGCCTGCGGCCTCGTGCTTTTATATGGTCACGTAATTCCTCTGTGACTTCTAATATCCTTATAATTTATAGTAGTGGGTACATTATCTTTTATATTATCCAGATGATTCAGAGAGTCGGCACCTACATGCTAGGTTACAGTGAAGGGCAACTTATGTGTTCATGTGTGTTCCTGCATACCTCCAGTAGTCTTTTAAGTGGAACGCCATGGAACGCCATGAAACATCATTAACGCCATGAAACATTATTAACACCATGAAAACTAAAACAAATGAAATCTAATATTATAACAGGGAGATTCAATAAAAGTTCTTATCGTTTAAAATGTTGCTAATTTTGCCCCAACCAATCACAACTTATTTAACATTTGAAAGCTAACATCTGATTGGTTGGGGCAAAATTAGCAACATTTTAAACGATAAGAACTTTTATTGAATAACCCCCTTAATCTATGAAATATACCTTTGAAGCAATATTACATTCTTATTACTATTTTAACAATGAAGCTTTAACTAAACATCCCTCTAAACCCTATCACATTACATAAACATTATGAACCTGTTGCACAAATACAGATACAGTTACATCAAATATACAAATAACCTTCACATACCGTGTGCACCTTCTGACCAGAAATGCAGGAGATGTTATAATCCTTTTATTTCACTGCTTTTCTCCAGTGATCACAGCTCAGCTCTCAGCACTAAACTTTCTGATTGTTTTCCAAAAGTAAGGCGTGGTCACATTAACATATATATATATATATATATATATATATATATATATATCTGGGGTATGGTTAGGCACTTACTTGACAAGTATTATGGCCTTGGTGCTACCGATGAGAATTTCACATATATATTTGATTGGAGTCAGTGCACACAAAATGACTTCTTGAAATCCAAAATACAACTTTTATTCACACAAATTATGTGTGAATAAAAGTTGTATTTTGGATTTCAAGAGTCATTTTGTGTGCACTGACTCCAATCAAATATATATATATATATATATATATATATATATATATATAGTACATTATAAACCCTATACACTTGTATTTGTTATATTCAAGATGAATAATTACAATTATTTACAATAAATTGCAAACAAAAAAATTCTTGCTATTAACCCAGCGACAGCTACACTGTGTTATGTTATATGGCTATATGCAATAATATGATAACCTGTTTTACTCAGATAAACCAAATTCCCTAGTACTTGAAGGTTCAGAAATGGCTGAAGGATCTCCAGTCCCAATGAAATGTACAGTGGAACACACCTGTGCATCTCGACCACCGAATATAACATGGAACAAGAAGGGTCAACTAAGAGAACGACAAATAGATCAAAAGGACGGAGTGTGGGCGTCTGTCTCGGAAATAAACTATGACCCCACATATGAAGATGATGGAACGGAGATCCAGTGTACTGCCACATTCCCTAATGGGATGATCAGACAGAAAGTGACTACACTCAACATTAAATGTAAGTAGATAGATAGATAGAGATATATGAAATGTCAGAGAGCCCCGGATTAGAGATTGATGCACCCAATGTCACGTTAGACCCCTAAGTGGCCGTAAAGTACATGTGCCCTACTTACATTGTGAATCTTGAGGTGTTAGAGAATTGTAATGTTGAAAGTGTATCATTATGGGCTATATATATTATGTTTGTACCTCTAATATAGGCTATGGTCATTACCCTATGCTAAGGTTTGTAGCAGTAAGTATGGTAACTGTTTGGATTTGAATTAGTAGATTATTTCAGAGCATACTGAAAGGGTATCTCCACTGAGGAAAAAGCTTTTTTTTTTTTTTTTTGGTTTATTTTAAAGTAAACCCTCCCCCCTACCTTTTTTTCCCCCCCGATTTCCCCTTCGTTTGATTGTGCCAACATGGGAAAGTTGTGCAGGTTCCTGGGGGCAGGGCCACATCTCCCATAAGGCACAGTGAGCCATGTGCCTCAGGCGGCATCCTTGGATGAAAGAACCAAGGCGGCCGGCAGATCAGTAGCGGTAAAAAAAAAAAATACTTAGCTTCTGGCCGGCGGCGTTTATGGACAATGCGAGTGCAACCGCTCGCATTGTGTCCATTGGTACTGTGCTTGCTAGCCGTGTTGCTTTGCTCCCGATCCCTTCCTTTTTCCCTATGCTGCATCCTGTCCACATTCCAATCAGAACCGCAACCTTGAACACCCACCCTTAGACCCGTCACCTGACCCAGGAGCAGTATGCGCTGCACACTGACCCAGATAGTGAGTGACGCATGGCTGGCACATACAGAGAGTAAGTGAACTCAGAGACATGGAGCAACTCAGACAGGTAGTTACAGCTTACGGCCAGTCAGTACATTCTCCAAATATATGCACAACTCCAGAGTTGTACTGGGGAACTGAGGGAAGACTGTCATTTTGTATTTACAGTTTGAATATGGCCTACTTGAGTTTTGGGAGATTAATAGTGGGGCTGGGGTCTTCACGGGCCACGGGAGGGGTATGTGGTCATGGGGGGTGCTGAGAAATTAGTTATGTGTCTCTGACAAAGACCCATCACCAATATCTCCCAGTACCCCCCATGTACACATACCCCTAACCCCTCCCTATATAAAGAGACTCTCTGGGGTATTTGGTCATGGGGGTTTTTCTGTGAGATATTGGTGATGGGTATCTGTATATGGAGGAGTTAGAGGTATGTGGTCACGGGAGGGTGCTGGGAGATATTGGTGATGGGCCACTGTATGGGGAGGGGTTAACCTAGGGGTATGACACTGACAGCAGTGTGAGTTTTTTTTCCGGGAATTTTTCTCATCTTCTGCAAACGTGCCCTCCTCGATAATCTATATCCTCGAAATGTTAATTGGCCTTTAAAGGGGAACTGTGGTCTTCCACTTTATATGTGTTTATGGAGGCGCCCATTGATCACCAGATCACCTGACCGCCACCTTGGTTTAGGGGTTGAGCATGCTCACTGCAGTCTTCACTGCTGGGAAATTCTAATGAACATACCAGAATACAAAATCAAATTATAATTCCCCCGGAGCCTCTTTGCCCTTATTTGCATAATGGCAAGGGAGTTGTGGGGAAAATCTCACCAACTCGCTAGACTCTTGTAAATACTTATTTTTCAAAGCCCAACGTGAATAAAAACTATATGTTTACACATGGATACCAAAAATAATAGGCAGTGGTATGCCTATATTTGATTGATTTTATAAAAAATAATTTTTTTTTTGATGATTTATATATTTACTAGTCAATGTGGGGGTATATATACACACTAATTAATGGAGGTACTACCTTTTTCTCTCTCCACACCCCCTCCCATACCAGATATTCCCAGCATCCCCTATGAAATCAATCTTAGATCAACCACCCTCTCAGAGTTAGACACAAACAAATCTTTATTAAAAACAACACAAGTTCCCCTGCCTTTGTTACAGTATTGTGGAAGAGGGTTTTAAACTTTTCCTCCCCTGTCTCTCTTTGCATGATTAGCTGTAACAATGAACTTAGAGAGTCGGGAGGAAAGGATTACTTACTGCAGCAAGTGGGTGTGTCTGCTACCATGATGCATTTAAGTGACAGCACTGCCAGCACAGGGGAAGACACACCCCAGGCAGGGCCTTCTAGTGTTTTGCTGCCGACGAACAAACTTTTGAAGCCGTCCATTAAGGGGCTGTGGGTATTTTTTTAACGATTTTGAAATTCCTATCACATAGGTATTTAAACAATATCTCAGACTTAGCAAAATTAGACAGATATTACATCCCTTTCTCAACAGCCACTACCATATTGCTCCTTTCAGAATTGTTGCTCAAATGAAAAATAACTTATTTTATAGCCTGTGCTATACTTGTTGGTTCAACTGTTACAATACAATAGAAATGCAATAATTTCTGTAGTATAAAGATTTTAACCAAAAGATTTGTAAGCCTGCCCATGTCAAGGTAGACTCTTTAAGCAGTACCCTAACTAACCTAACTAGTCTAATCTAGCCTAACAAACTAAAGGCATGTAGAATAACTAGGTATTTGCTTAGAAACAAGAATAAAGGAAAACAATATAAAAAAAACAACATCCCCATTACATGGCCACACTTCCAGAGCTGAAATCACTTACTCACATTTACAGCTGTGCGGCCCTCCCTTAGATATCACAAGCAAAGAGGAGTGCTAAATGCCCACCTCCTGATGGCCCAGGGCCCTGATTAACACAACACTGTCATTGGCTGGTATAAATGTCTGTTACAACCTCCCTCCCCCTCCTCTGCCGGTTAAACAAACTCGAGTGTCCTGTCTGTAGGAAACTACATAATCAAGCTGATCAAGGGTGGGTGGAGGAGAGTTTTCGCATGCTAGCTCTGAGTGACAGAGGGCAGACACCCCGTTACGCCCCCTTCACAGCAGGGCTAATTGAAGGCAGAGAGAGGCTCCAAATCAGGAAAAAAAATGTATGGGGAGGGCTGCATACCTTTACTCTTTCTAAAGCAATTTTTTAAACAATGCATTGAGGCAATACAGTTATCCTTAATAAATAATATTTTTAATTGAACTGCCTTTAAGATGAAAGGTAGGCCGCAGCTATTTAAATAAAGGAAAGTAACGTCCCAGAACACCTTGATATAAAAGCATTAATCTGTGCCTCCTGGTTTTGAGGAGTACTGGGAATTTTACCCCAGGGTAATAAACTTTACTAACGAGCAACTGCAATGCCAAATATCCTAGAAAGGATATTCACACCCCCCCCCCAAAACAAAAACCAAACACAGACACAAAAAAAGTCTCCCCAAACACAGATACACAGCACAGACATTCACTACTTAATGCTCAAGAGATTATGTGATGTTACAACCAAGATACATACAGTGGGGTTACCTTGACGTGGTTGGAAGGCTTTCATCATGTGATCACAGTAATGTATAACTAAAACCCCTTTGTTTATAAAGTAGCCAGTGTGCAGATAATGATATTGTATGGGGCCTAGGAATGTGCATTTATTATCTTTTCTATGTTTATAATGTATGCCAGTGTGCAGATAATATGATATTGTATGGGCCTAGGAATGTGCATTGATATCTTTTCTATGTTTATAATGTATGCCAGTTGCGATAATATGATATATGTATGGGGCCTAGGAATGTGCATTGATTATCTTCTATGTTTATAAGTATGCCAGGTGTGCAGATAATATGATATTGTATGGGGCCTAGGAATGTGCATTGATTATCTTTTCTATGTTTGTACAACCAAGATAGGCACCCTAGAAGGCCCAATACACAAAAAAGACCAAGGCAAACACCCCAAAAGGGCTCCCAGAAACACACAAAACACTAACACTGAAACATAAATATCACTTTCACAGCAATTTGAAATATTCTGAGATGGAAAAGTCTGACAGGCACTCAGCAAGACCAAGCACCCCACAGGTTGCCAAAAACTCACTGCCACACAGAAAAGGCACTTTTTTTACCCACACTTAGATTATAAATATTAGATATATCGATACCTATACTGTGCGGGTTTACCAGATAGGTAGGATGTAAGGTAGATTTTCATATATAGAGACCATATACTGTGATGGTAAGGATAGGTAGGATGAAGGGTAGATTATCATTATAGATATATAATACCATATACTATGCTGGTTACAGGATAGGTAGGATGTAAGGGAGATTTATAATATATAGATACCTATTACGGTGCTGGTTACAGGATAGGTAGGGATTAAGGGTGGATTATCAATATAGATATATATGATACATATATGTGCTGGGTTAAAGGATAGGTAGGATGTAGGGTAGATTTATCATATTAGATCCGATATACTGTGCTGGTTCAGGATAGGTAGGATGTAGGGTTAGATTATCATATATAGATATATAATACCATATTACTGTCGTGTTACCGATAGGTTAGGATGTAAGGTTTAGAGTTATCATATATAGATATATAGATACCATTATATTGTGCTGGCCACCGATAGGTAGGATGTAAGGGAATATTTATCTTATATACGATATATAGATACCCTAATATACTGTTGGTGGTTACCAGATGGTAGGATGTAAGGGTAGATTTATCATACTACTGATACCATTACTGTGTTGGTTACCAGATAGGTAGGCTGTAAGGGTAGAGATTATCATTATAGATATATAGATACCATATACTGTGCGGTTACAGTAGGGTAGATGTAATGGGACCGATTATCATATATAGATACTATGATCTACCAATACTTGTGCTGGTTACCAGTATAGGTGGATGTAAGGGTAGATTATCATATATGAATATATAGATCACCATCTACTGTGCTGGTTACCGATAGTAGGATGTAAGGGTTAGTTAATTTATCATATATAGATATCATATACTGTGCTGGGGTACCGGATAGGTAGGATGTAAGGGTAGATTTATCATATATAGATACCACTATACCTGTGCTGGTTACAGGATAGTAGGATTGTAAGGTTAGAAATTATCATATTGATATCTATAGATAGGTCCCATATCTTGTGCTGGTTACCGGATAGGTAGGATGTAAGGGTAGATTTATCATATATAGTATCAATACTGTGTTGGGTTACGGATAGGTAGGGGAGGAGTAGGGGGGGAGGGAGCCTTTTCTATATATGTAGTTTTTTCCACTAGCCCTACGTGTTTTTTCTTGTTTCTGGAGTGTCGGACTTAGTTTTGGTAGTTATCTATATTTTTGATATATACTGGGGTGCTTGGGTTGTGATTGGTATTGGCATGTTGGTTTTTTTGTAGATTGTCTTATAGTTTGATAGCCTTACTGTTGGTCCTGTCGTCTACTGCCCTAGCCCCTACCTTGGATGTGTTGCTCTTTCTATATTGTATTAGATTCTCACCTCTGCTCTCTCTCCTTTGCTGTTACCATAGGTCGTCGATTGTACCGGCTGATCCCTTACTCATAAGCTTACTACTACTCATTCACTGTGCTGGTCTGCTGGTGTATCCAGAGTACGCTTCCCCTGCCTCCGTACCTCCGTTTGTTTCCTTTGTCTTGCGCCCTTCCCTCTTCCGCTCCTCCCCTTCTTCCCTCGTTCCTGTCGGTCCTCTCTCCCTCTTCCCCCGTTCGTCGCTATGGATGCTTATATCATATATAGATCTATAGAACCATATACTGTGCTGGTTACTAGGAAGGTAGGATGTAAGGGTAGATTTTCCATATACGACTCTATAGTACCACTAGTCTTGTGGGTACGGATAGGTAAGTTAAGGTAGTTGTATCATAATAGGAATAGAACATATCTTTCTGTTACGGAATCGATAATTCGTCCAGATATGAAGTCATACTCTGAGAAGGTAGGATGTAAGGGTTAGATTTATCATATATATGATTGATAGAGACCATATACTGTGCTGGTTTACCAGATAGGTAGGAGTAAGGGTAGTTAGTTATCTATCGATATATTAGATCCATATCCTGTGACGGTACACAGAAGATAGGATGTAAGGGTAGATATTATCATATAAATATAGATATCCCCATATACTGTGCTGGGTTACCAGATAGGTAGGATGTAGGGTAGATATTATCATATATAGATATGGCATATACGTTTGCTGGTTAACCGTAGGTAGGATGTAAGGGTGAGATTATCATATAGATATAGATTACCATATATTTGACTGGTTACAGATAGTAGGATGTAGTAAGGGTAGATTTATTGCATATATAGATATCATATACTCGGGCTGGGTTACGGATAGTGTAGGATTAAGGTGGTAGATTTATCATATATAGAGTACTATATTTACTGTGTGGTTACAGGGTAGGTTAGGATGTAAGGTAGATATCTATAATACCATACGTTTACGATTTGAAGGATTATATATATAGATTATAGATACCCATATACTGGATGGTTACGTCAGGGTAGGATGTAGGGTAGATTTTTCTCTATATAGATATTTAGATACCATATACTGTGCTGGTTACAGTAGGTGGGATGTAAGGGTAGATTATCATTATAGATATATAGATACCATATACTTGTTGCTGGTACCAGATAGGTAGGATGTAGGTTGAGATTTATCATATATAGTATATTTAATCATATACTGTTGGCTGGTGTACCAGATAGGTAGATGTAAGGGTAGAATTTATCATTATAGATATCATATACTTTGGCGGGGTACCGGATAGGTAGATGTAAGGGTAGTAGATTTATCATATATAGATAATTAACTGTGCGGGTACGGATAGGTGAGGATGTAAGGGTAGATTTATCATATATAGAATACCATATACTGTGTGTTTACTGGATAGGTAGGATGTAAGGGTAGATTATAATATGATATAAGATACCATATACTGTGTCGGTTACTGGATAGGTAGATTACGGGTAGATTTATCTATATAAGATATATCATATCCATATGGCTGGTTACCGGATAGGTTAGGATGTTGTAAGGGTAGATTTATCTATATCAGTATCATATCTGTGCTGGGTACCGGGTAGGAGGATGTAAGGGTAGATTTCATATATTATAGATACATATACTGTTCTGGTGTACTGGATAGGTATGATGTAAGGGTTAATTTATCATATAGATTATCCATATACTGGCTGGTCTCTGGATAGGTAGGATGACAGGGTAGATTTTCATCATATATAGATATGATAGATACCCTAATAACTGTGGCTGACAGGTAGGATGTAAGGTAATTTATGATATATGATATATAGATACCATATACTGTGCTGGTTACCAGATAGGTAGGATGTTAAGCAGAGATTATCATATGGATCTATAGATAACAATATACTGTGGCTGGTACCAGATAGGTAGGATGTTAAGGTACGATTTATCATAATAGATATATAGTATACCATATCGTGCTGGTTTACGGATAGGTAGATGTAAGGTAGATTTATCATAATAGATATATAGATACCATATACCTGTTCTGGTTACGGATAGGTAGGATGTTAAGGGTAGATTTATCATATATAGTATATAATACCATCTACTTTGGTGTGGGTTACCGGACTAGGTAGGATGTAAGGGTAGATTATCTAAGATATATAGATCCCTCATACCTGTGCTGGTTACAGGATAGGTAGGATGTAAAGGGTAGAATTTATCATATATAGATATATATATATCTAGCTGTCTGGTTACAGATAGGTAGGATTTAAGGGTTATATTTTCATCAATATAGATATATAGAATCCATATACGTGGCTGGTTACCAGAGGGTAAGGTAGGAGTGTAAGGGAGATTTATATATATAGATATATAGATACCAATCAATGTGCTGGTTACCAGATAGTAGGATGTAAGTAGAGATTATAATTACATGTATAGATACCATATTACTGTTGCGGTGTACAAGGATAGGTAGGATGTACGGGTAGGATTTATCTATAAAATACATATCCTGTGGCGGTTACGAGAAGGTAGAGTAAGGTAGATGTTATCATTAATATAGATACCCATATACTGTGCTGGTTACATGATAGGGTACGGATTGTAAGGGTAGAGTTTATATATATAGATACATAATACATGATACTGCTGGTTACCTGGGATAGGTAGGATGAAGGGAGTAGATTTATCATATATAGATTATAGATACCCATATACTGTGGTCTGGTTACGGTATAGGTAGGAGTGTAAGTGTTTTAAGATTTTGATCATATAAATATAGATACCATATACTGTGCTGTTACCAGATAGGGCTGATGTAAGGGTAGATTATCATATATAGATATAAGAGCCCATATACTGTGCTGCGTTACCGGGAAGTAGGATTTAAGGTAGATTTTCATATTCGATATATATGATAACCAATACTGTGCGTGTTACCGGATAGGCGGATTATGGAGATTCACTAGATACCATAAGTTGGTACAGGGTAGGATTAGGTAGCATATATAGATATATAGATACCAAATAGCTGTGCATGTGTTACCGAATAGGTTAGATGTTTAGGGTAGATTTATCATATATGAGATAGATTCGCATCATACCTGTGCTGGTACCAATAGGTAGATTTAAGCGTAGGGATTTATCATATATAGATACTCATATACGGGGTTACGATAGGTAGGATGTAAGGGTAGATTATATCAATAATATAGATACCATTATCTGTGCTGGTTACAGATAGGTAGGATTAAGCGGTAGATTTATCATATAGAGATATATCATACTGTGATGGGTTCGCCGATAGGTAGGATGTAGGTAGATTTATCATATATAGATACATATACTGGGCTTGGTTACAGTATAGGTAGATGATTAAGGTAGATTTATATATATATAGTATCAATATCATAATCTGTGCTGGTTCCCAGAGCTACCATTTAGGGAGTCACATCATATGAGAAGATTTTACTGGAATGGTCCGTGGTTAGGGTGATGTATCAAATGATATTTTATGTGTACCAATAACAACTCGCCATCCGACGAATTTAATGGTCCTTATGTGAATTATAATTCTTCCCCTCCCATTTACCCAACCCTAAAAAAAATATTTGTTCAACCTTTTACTGTGTAAGAGTATATGCATACCAAATTTGGTTGAACCCAAACCGTCGTTGCACTGTGATATTCACCGTACAGGTGGAATTTCGAAACGAAACCTGCTTAACTTGTTGTAAGTAAAGTGCAATGAATGAGCGTTGCAAATTTACAGCCGTGGGTGCCTCCCGACAAGTAGGAGAATGGTTGTGATTAGTGGTGAGTGAGTGAAGGTTTGCCCTTTTCGAAAAACGAACCTGCTAACTTTTGTAAGTAAGGTGCAATGATGAGCCTGCCAAATTTAATCTGATCTGCCTCCACGGCAAGTTGGAGAATTAGTGATGAGTGAGTGAGTGAGTGGTGAGGGCTTTGCCTTTTCGAAACGAAACCTGCTTAACTTTGTAAGTAAGGTGCAATGAATGAGCCTGCCAAATTTAAGCCGTCTGCCTCCACGGCAAGTTGGAGAATTAGTGATGAGGGAGGCAAGTTGGAGAATTAATGATGAGGGAGGCAAGTTGGAGAATTAGTGATGAGGGAGTGAGTGAGTGAGTGGGGGCTTTGTCTTTTCGAAACGAAACCTGCTTAACTTTTGTAAGTAAGGTGCAATGAATGAGCCTGCCAAATTTAAACCGTCTGCCTCCACGGCAATTGGAGAATTAGTGGTGATGGGAGTAGTGAGTGAGGCTTTGTCCTTGTTCGACAAACAAAATGCTTAACTTTTGTAAGTAAGGTGAATAATGAGCCTGCAAATTTAAGCCGTCTGCTCCACGGCAAGTTGGAGAAGAGATGTGGTGAGGTGAGTGAGTGAGGGCTTTGCCTTTTCGAAACAAACATGCTTACTTTTGTAAGTAGTGCAATGAATGAGCCTGCAAATTTAAGCCGTCTGCCTCCACGGCAAGTTGGGAATTTAGTGGTGAATGAGTGAGTTGAGTGAGGGCTTTGCCTTTTCAAAACAAAAACATGCTTAACTTTGTAAGTAAGGTGCAGTGATTGAGCCTGCCAAATTTAAGCCGTCTGCCTCCACGGCAAGTTGGAGAATTAGTGAGAGTGGGCAAGTTGGAGAATTAGTGATGAGTGAGTGAGTGAGGGCTTTGCCTTTTCGAAACAAAACATGCTTACTTTTTGTAAGTAAGGTGCAGCATGATTGAGCCTGCCAAATTTAAGCCGTCTGCCCTCCACGGCAGTTGGAGAATTAGTGATGAGTGAGCAATTGGAGAATTAGTGATGAGTGAGTGAGTGATGGGGCTTTGCCTTTTCGAAACGAAACCTGCTAAGTTTGTAAGTAAGTGCAATGAATGAGCCTGCCAATTAAGCCGTCGCCTCCACGAAGTTGGAGATTAGTGATGAGGGAGGCAAGTTGGGAGAATTAATGATGAGGGAGGCAAGTTGGAGAATTAGTGTGAGGAGTGAGTGAGTGAGTGAGGGGCTTGTCTTTCGAAACGAAACCTGCTTAACTTTTGTAAGTAAGTGCAATGAATGAGCTGCCAAATTTAGCCGTCTGCCTCCACAGCAAGTTGGAGAACTTAGTGGGTGATTGGATTGAGTGAGTGAGGGCTTTGCCTTTTATAGTATAGAAACGAAACCTGCTTAACTTTGTAAGTAAGGTGCAATGAATGAGCCTGCCAATTTAAAGCCGTCTGCCTCCACGGCAAAGTTGGAGAATGATGGTGGAGTGAGTGGAGGTGAGGGCTTTGCCTTTCGAACAAAACCTGCTTAACTTTTGTAAGTAAGGTGCAATGAATGAGCCTGCCAATTTAACCGTCTGCCTCCACGGCAGTTGGAGAATTAGTGGGGTGAGTGAGTGAGGCTCTTGCCTTTCGAAACAAAACATGCTTAACTTTTGTAAGTAAGCGCAAGAATGAGCTGCCAATTTAAGCAGCTGCCTCCACGGCAGTTGAGAATTAGTGGTGAATGATGAGTGAGTGAGGGCTTGCTTTCGAAACAAAACATGCTAATTTTGTAAGTGAGGTGCAGTATTGAGCCTGCCAATTTAACGTCTGCCTCCGGCAAGTTGAGAATTAGTGATGTATGAGGCAATTGGAGAATTAGTGATGAACGTGAGTGAGTGAGGGCGTTTGCCTTTTCGAAAACAAAACAATGATATAATTTTGAAGAAGGTGCACATGATTTGACCTGCCAAATTTAAGCCGTCTGCCTCCACGGCAAGGGAGCCTTAGTGATGAGTGAGCGGCAAGTGGAGAATTAGTGAGAGTGGTGAGTGAGGGTAGGCTTTGCCTTTTCGAAACAAACGCTAACTTTTGTAAGTAACGGTGCAATGAATGAGCCTGCCAAATTTAGCGTCTGCCTCCACGCAAGTTGGAGAATTAGTGGTGAGTTGTGCAAGTTGGAGATTAGTGATGAGTGAGTGAGTGAGGGCTTTGCCTTTTCGAACATGAAAAATGCTTACTTTTGTAATAAGGTGCAGATGAAGGAGCACTGCCAAATTTTAGACGTCTGCCTCCATGGCAAGTTGGGTAATTATGATAGATTAGTGATGATGAGTGAGTGAGGGAGTGAGGTAGTGAGTGAGGGCTGTTGCCTTTCGAAACGAAACTGCTAACTTTTGTAAGTAAAGGTAAATAATGAGCCGGACAAATGTAAGCAGTTTTATGCCTCGCCCCGCAAGTTAGAGAATTAGTGGTAAGTGATTGAGTGAGTGAGGGTTGCCTTGTATTATTGTATAGTATAGATTATAAATCTACCTTTTTACATCTACTATCGGTAACTAGACAGTATATGTATCTATATCTATATATGATAACATCTAGTCTTACTCCTACCTATCATGGTAACCAGCACAGTATTATATATCTTATATTATATATGATAAATCTATGCTTACATCCTACCTATCTGGTAACCAGCACAGTATAGTTATTATATATCTATATATAAAATCTACCCTAATCATACCTATCTGTAATAGTGATGCCCGCTCGCGGTCCATACCTATGCGTGCTGGTTCCGAGATAGGTAGGATGTAAGGTTAGATCATAATATAGATATACAGATACCATATACTGTGCTGGTTACCGGATAGGTAGGATGTAAGGGTAGATTTATCATATATAGATATACAGATACCATACTGTGCTGGTACCAGATGGTAGATGTAAGGGTAGATTTATCATATCATATAGATAATAGATACCATATATTGTGCTGGTTACCAATAGGTTGGATGTAAGGTTAGATTTATCATATATAGATATACAATACCATTTACTGTGCTGGTTACCGGATAGGTAGGATGTAAGGGTAGATTTATCATATATAGATATATAGATACCATATACTGTGCTGGTTACCAGTAGGTAGGATGTAAAGGGTAGATTTATCATATATAGATATTAGATACCATATACTGTGCTGGTTACCAGTAGTAGGATTGTAAGTGTAGAATTCTCATATATAGATATATAGATACCATATACTGTGCTGGGTACCGATAGGTAGGATGTAGGATAGATTTCAATATATAGATATATGATAACCATATACTGTGCTGGTTACCGGATAGGTAGGATGTAAGGGTAGATTTATCATAATAAGTATATAGATACCATATACTGTGCTGGTTACCAGATAGGTAGGATGTAAGGATGAGATATCATTTATAGATATATAGATCCATATACTGTGCTGGTTACCAGATGGTAGGAGTAAAGGGTTAGATTTATCATATATAGATATATAGATACCATATACTGTGCGTGTGTTACCAGATAGGTAGGATGTAAGGGTAGATTTATCATATATAGATATATAGATACCATATACTGTGCTGGTTACCGGATAGGTAGGTGATGTAGGGTAATTTATCATATATAGATATATAGATATCATAGTACTGTGCTGGTTACCAGATAGTAGGATGTAAGGGTAGATTTATTCATATATACATATATAGATACCATATACTGTGCTGGTTACCAGATAGGTAGGATGTAAGGGTAGATTTATCATATATGATATATAGATATCATAACTGTGCTGGTTACCAGATAGGTAGGATGTAAGGGAGAGATTTATATATATAGATATATAGATACTATATACTGTGCGGTTAACCAGATAGTAGGATGTGTAAGGGTAGATTATCATATATAGATACCATCTACTGTGCTGGTTACCAGATAGGTAGGATGTAGGATAGATTTATCATATATAGATATTAGATACTATAGTGCTGCTGTTACCAGAATAGGTAGGATGTAAGGTAGATTTTTATATTATGATTATCGATACCAATCTATGTGCTGGTTACCAGATGTAGGATGTAAGGTAGATTTATCATATATAGATATCATATTACTGTGCTGTTACAGATCGGTAGGATGTAAGGTAGATTATCATATAAGATATATAGATACCATATACTGTGCTGCGTTACCAGATAGGTAGGATATGTAAAGGTAGATTTATATATATGATATATAGATACCATATACTGGTCTGGTTACCGGATAGGTAGGATGTAAGGGTAGATTTATCATATATAGATATTAGATACCATATTACTGTGCTGGTTACCGATAGTAGAGGTGGTAAGGGAGAATTTATCATATATAGATATATAGATATCATATACTGTGCTGGTTCCAGATAGGTAGGATGTAAGGGTAGTTTTTCATATATAGATATATATTACCATATACGTTGTGGTTACCGTATGTAGGTGTAAGGAGATTTATATTATAGATATACTAGATCAATACTGTGCTGGTACCAATAGGTAGGATGTAAGGGTAGATTTATCATATAGATCTTAGATACCATATACTGTGTGGTTACCAATAGGTGGAGTAAGGATAGATTTATCATATATAGATATATAGATACCATATACGTGTGGTACGCGATAGGTAGAATGTAAGGATAGATTTTTATAGATAGATATCTAGATACCATATACTGTGCTGGGTCCGGATAGTAGGGGTTGTAAGGGTAGATTTATTATATATAGATATATAGATCCAATACTGTGATGGTTACCGGAGAGGTAGGACTTGTAAGGGTAAGATTGTATCATATATGATATATAGATCAATACTGGGCTGCGTTACCAGATAGGTGGATGTTTAAGGGTAGATTTATCATATATAGATAATAGATCCCATATACTGTGCTGGTTACCAGATAGGTAGGGATGAAGGGTAGATTTATCATATATAGATATATAGATCCATATGACTGTGCTGGTCGTTACCAGATAGGTAGGATGTAAGGAGTTTAGATTTATCATATATAGACTACTATAGATACCTATACTGTGCTGGTTACCGGATGTAGGAGTGTAACGGGTAGCATTTATCATATAATATATAGATACATATACTGTGGCTGGTACAGATATGGTAGGAGTAAGGGTAGAATCTTATAGATATATAGAACCAATACTGTGCTGGTTGCCCGATATGTAGGATGTAAGGTAGACTTATCATATATAGATCTATAGATATCAATACCTGTGCGGGTCCGGTAGGTAGGAGGTAAGAGTGTTAGATGTTATCTACTATATATATATAGATACATATACTGTGGCTGGGTACCGGATGTAGGTGGATGTAAGGGTAGATTTTCAGTATACTGATATTAGATATCATAAGATGTGCTGGTTACCAGATAGGTAGGATGAAGGGTAGACTTATCATATATACTCTATAGATATAATACTGTGCTGGTTACCGGATAGTAGGTGTTAGGTAGATTTTATCTTAGATATATAGATACCATATACGGTGCTGGTTACCGGTAGGTAGGATGGCAGGGCTTAGACTTTATCATATCGATAATGTAAGTTCATATACTGTGCTGGTACCAGATAGGTAGAGTGTAAGGGGTAGATTATCATATAGTAGATATATAGATATATATACTGTGTGGTACCCAGATAGGTAGGAGTAAGGGTAGATTTATCAATATAGAGTATATAGAATCATCGATACTGTGCTGGTTACCAGATAGGAGGATGTAAGGATAGATTAAACCTGCTAATTGTGGTTTCTTGGTGTAGAGAGAGGGGAATAGCATTCCAGAGGAGGTTGTTTTCCAGTACAGAAATTCTTTCCCACCTATTATGTCCACATTGGAGACTGGGATCCTCGCTCGACTTAGACCAGATCTGACAAGATCTGTATGTATGATCTCGCAGTATAGGACTAGTGGGGAAATAAAGTTTAAAGTAAAAAAAAGAGGATACACCTTTCAAAACACAGCCTAGGGACCAAGCAACTCCCTTTTAGTGAGAAAGCTGAAAGGGGGGTTGGGGTAGCAAACCCTGTAGGACTCACTCTTGTACATTGCAACTGCGTTCATGTCTGCCGCACCACTGTGCCTGCCATCTGCCTCCTCTTCCAACCTCCTTTACATTGGGCACAGAGGTGATTCGGAATTCATTGCGTGATTGAGCAGATCTGTGCCTAACTGTAAAAAGGAAAGTCAGAAGAGGCGGAAGCAGTGGCAGACACAGTGGTGCGGCAGATTCTAGAATAGTGTACAAGATGGTGAGCTAAAGGCGTGGTAAACGAGGTGGGGAAGGAGTGGAAGGGGGGTAAATAAAATACTAGAGGGAAGATTGTCTAGGAGAGACTTCTGTATGACAGTTGTGCAGAGAGGCCAGAAATGTAAGTGAGGGGGTGGATATAAAAGATAATGTACCCCCACTGTAATTTATAGGATATTAGAGTCACCTTGAAGTTCCGTGCCCTTTTAAAAAACTTGGCTGCGGCATGCTTTATATGTCAGTAATCCTCGTACTTCTAATATCCTATAATTTCTAGTAGTGGGTACATTATCTTTTATATTATCCAGATGATTCAGAGAGTCGCAACCTACATGCTAGGTTACAGTGAAGGCAACTTATGTGTTCATGGTTGTTCCTGCATACCTCCAGTAGTCTTTTTAGTGGAACCGCATGGAACGCCATGTGAACATCCATTAACGCATGAAAATTATTAACACAAGAAAACTAACAAAATGAAATTAAATATATAACAGGAGATTCAATAAAGTTCTTATCGTTAAAAAGTTGCTAATTTTGCCCCAACCAATCACAACTTATTTTTAACATTGAAAGCTAACATCTGATTGGTTGTGGGCAAAATTAGCAACATTGACTTAAACGATAAGACTTTATTGAATAACCCCCTTATCTATGAAATATACCTTGAAGAATATTACATTCTTATTACTATTTTAACAGAAGCTTTAACGTAAAACTCCTCTAAACCCTATCACATTACAAAACATTATGAAATGTTGCACAAATACAGATACAGTTACATCAATATACCAATAACCTTCACATACCGTTGCACCTTCTGAACCAGAAATGCAGGAGATGGAGATGTATAATCCTTATTTCACTGCTTTTCTCCAGTGATCACAGCTCAGCTCTCAGCACTAAACTTTCTGATGTTTTCCCAAAAGTAAGGCGTGGTCCAATTAACATATATATATATATATATATATATATATATATATATATCTGGGGTTTGGTTAGGCACTACTTGACAAGTATTATGGCCTTGGGTGCTACCGATGAGAATTTCACATATATATTTGATTGGAGTCAGTGCACAACAAATGACTTCTTGAAATCCAAAATACAAATTTTTATTCACACATTATTTGTGTGATAAGTTGTATTTTGGATTTCAAGAAGTCATTTTGTGTGCACTGACTCCAATCAAATATATATATATATATATAATATATATATATATATATAGTACATTATAAACCCTATACACGTGATTGTTATATTCAAGATGAATAATTACAATTTTTACAATAATTGCAAACAAAAAATTCTTGCTATTAACCCAGCGACCGCTACACTGTGTTATGTTATTGGCTATATGCAATAATATGAACCTGTTTTACTCAGATAAACCAATTCCCTAGTACTTGAAGGTTCAGAAATGGCTGAAGGATCTCCAGTCCCAATGAAATGTACAGTGGAACACACCTGTGATCTCGACCACCGAATATAACATGGAACAAGAAGGGTCAACTAAGAGAACGACAAATAGATCAAAAGACGGAGTTGGGGCGTCGTCTCGGAAATAAACATGACCCCACATATGAAGATGATGGAACGGAGATCAGTGTACTGCCACATTCCCTAATGGGATGACAGACAGAAAGTGACTACACTCAACATTAAATGTAAGTAGATAGAATAGATAGAGATATATGAAATGTCAGAGAGCCCGGATTAGAGATGATGCACCCAATGTCACGTTAGACCCCTAGTGGCCATAAAGTACATGTGCCCTACTTACATTGTGAATCTTGAGGTGTTAGAGAATTGTAATTGAAAGTTATCATTATGGGCTATATTATTATGTTTGTAACTCTAATATGGCTTAGGTCATTACCCTATGCTAAGTGTGTAGCAAGTAAGTATGGTAACTGTTGGATTTGAATTAGTAGATATTTCAGAGCATACTGAAAGGGTATCTCCACTGAGGAAAAAGCTTTTTTTTTTTTTTTTTGGTTTATTTTAAAGTAAACCCTCCCCCCTACCTTTTTTTCCCCAGAATTCCCTTGTTTGATTGTGCCAACATGGGAAAGTTGTGGCAGGTTCCTGGGGGCAGGGCCACATCTCCCATAAGGCACAGTGAGCCATGTGCCTCAGGGGCATCCTTGGATGAAAGACCAAGGCGGCCGGCCGATCAGTAGCGGTTAAAAAAAAAAATACTTAGCTTCTGGCCGGCGGCGTTTATGGACAATCGAGTGCAACGCTCGCATTGTGTCCATTGGTACTGTGTTGCTAGCCGTGTTGCTTTGCTCCCGATCCTTCCTTTTTCCCTATGCTGCATCCTGTCCACATTCCAATCAGAACCGCAACTGAACACCACCTTGACCCGTCACCTGACCCAGGAGCAGTATGCGCTGCACACGACCCAGATAGTGAGTGACGCATGGCTGGCAACATACAGAGAGTAAGTGAACTCAGAGGACATGGAGCACTCAGACAGGTAGTTACAGCTTACGGCCAGTCAGTTAATTCTCCAAATATATGCACAACTCCAGAGTTGTATGGGGAACTGAGGGAGACTGTCATTTTGTATTTACAGTTTGAATATGGCCTCTTGAGTTTGGGGATTAATAGTGGGGCTGGGGTCTACGGGCCAAGGGAGGGGGATGTGGTCATGGGGGGTGCGAGAAATTAGTTTGTGGTCTCTGACAAAGAACCATCACCAATATCTCCCAGTACCCCCCATGTACACATCCCTCACCCCTCCCTATATAAAGAGACTCTCTGGGGTATTTGGTCAAGGGGGTTTTTGTGAGATATGGTGATGGGTATCTGTATATGGAGGAGTAGAGGTATGTGGTCACGGGAGGGTGCTGGGAGATATTGGTGATGGGCCACTGTATGGGGAGGGGTTAACCTAGGGGTATGACACTGACAGCAGTGTGAGTTTTTTTGTGTGGGGTAAAAAAAGTGCCTTTTCTGTGTGGCAGTGAGTTTTTGGCAACCTGTGGGGTGCTTGGTCTTGCTGAGTGCCTGTCAGACTTTTCCATCTCAGAATATTCAAATGCGTGTGAAAGTGATATTAGTTTCAGTGTTAGTGTTTTGTGTGTTTCTGGGAGCCCTTTTGGGGTGTTTGCCTTGGTCTTTTTTGTGTATTGGGCCTTCTAGGGTGCCTATCTTGGTTGTACAAACATAGAAAAGATAATCAATGCACATTCCTAGGCCCCATACAATATCATATTATCTGCACACTGGCATACTTTATAAACATAGAAAGATAATAATGCACATTCCTAGGCCCCATACAATATCATAATCTGCACACTGGCATACATTTAAAAATAGAAAAGATAATCAATGCACATTCCTAGGCCCATACAATAATCATATTATCTGCACACTGGCATACATTATAAACATAGAAAAGATAACAATGCAACATTCCTAGGCCCCATACAATATCCTTATATTATCTGCACACTGGCATACTTTATAAACAAAGGGGTTTTAGTATACATTACTGTGATCACATGAATGAAAAGCCTTCCAACCACGTCAAGGTAACCCCACTTGTATGTATCTTGGTTGTACATCACATAATCTCTTGAGCATTAAGTAGTGAAATGTCTGTGCTGTGTATCTGTGTTTTGGGGAGACTTTTTTTGTGTATCTGTGTTTTGTTTTTGTTTTTGGGGGGGGGGGTGTGAATATCCTTTCTAGGATATTTGGCATTGCAGTTGCTCGTTAGTAAAGTTTAAGTACCCTGGGGTAAAATTCCCAGTACCCATATCAAAACCAGGAGGCACAGATTAATGCTTTTATATCAAGGTGTTCTGGGACGTTACTTTCCCTTTAATTTTAAATAGCTGCAGGCCTACCCTTTCATCTTAAAGAGGCAGTTCAATTAAAAATATTATTTATTAAAGGATAACTGTATTGCCTCAATGCATTGTTTAAAAAATTGCTTTAGAAAGAGTAAAGGTATGCAGCCCTCCCCATACATTTTTTTTTCCTGATTTGGAGCCTCTCTCTGCCTTCAATTAGCCCTGCTGTGAAGGGGGCGTAACGGGGTGTCTGCCTCTGTCACTCAGAGCTAGCATGCGAAAACTCTCCTCCACCCACCCTTGATCAGCTTGATTATGTAGTTTCCTAGCAACAGGACACTTCGAGTTTGTTTAACCGGCAGAGGAGGGGGAGGGAGGTTGTAACAGACATTTCTACCAGCCAATGACAGTGTTGTGTTAATCAGGGCCCTGGGCCATCTAGGAGGTGGGCATTTAGCACTCCTCTTTGCTGTGTGATATCTAAGGGAGGGCCGCACAGCTGTAAATGTGAGTAAGTGATTTCAGCTGCTGGAAGTGTGGCCATGTAATGGGGGTGATGTTGTTTTTTTTTATATTGTTTTCCTTTAAATTCTTTGTTTCTAAGCAAAATACCTAGTTATTCTACATGCCTTTAGTTTGTTAGGCTAGATTAGACTAGTTAGGTTAGTTAGGGTACTGCTTAAAGAGTCTACCTTGACATGGCAGGCTTACAAATCTTTTGGTTAAAATCTTTTATACTACAGAAATTATTGCATTTCTATTGTATTGTAACAGTTGAACCAACAAGTATAGCACAGGCTATAAAATAAGTTATTTTCATTTGAGCAACAAATTCTGAAAGGAGCAATATGGTAGTGGCTGTTGAGAAAGGGATGTAATATCTGGTTCTAATTATTGCTAAGTCTGAGATATTGTTTAAATACCTATGTGATAGGAATTTCAAAATCGTAAAAAAATACCCACAGCCCCTTTAATGGACGGCATTCAAAAGTTTGTCTCGGCAGCAAAAACACTAGAAGGGGCCCTGCCTGGGGGTGTGTCTTCCCCTGTGCTGGCAGTGCTGTCACTTAAAGTGCATCATGGTAGCAGACACACCCACTTGGCTGCAGTAAGTAATCCTTTCCTCCCTGACTCTCTAAGTTCATTGTTACAGCTAATCATGCAAAGAGAGACAGGGGAGGAAAAGTTAAAACCCTCTTCCCACAATACTGTAACAAAGGCAGGGGAACTTGTGTTGTTTTTAATAAAGATTTGTTTGTGTCTAACTCTGAGAGGGGTGGTTGATCTAAGATTGATTTCATAGGGGATGCTGGGAATATCTGGTATGGGAGGGGGTGGGAGAGAGAAAAAGGTAGTACCTCCATTAATTAGTGTGTATATATACCCCCACATTGACTAGTAAATATATAAATCATCAAAAAAAAAATTATTTTTTATAAAATCAATCAAATATAGTGCATACCACTGCCTATATTTATTTTTGGTATCCATGTGTAAACATATAGTTTTTATTCACGTTGGGCTTTGAAAAATAAGATTTACAAGAAGTCTAGCGAGTTAGGGAGAGTTTTCCCCACAACTCCCTTGCTCATTATGCAAATAAGGGCAAAGAGGCTCCGGGGGAATTATAATTTGATTTTGTATTTCTGGTATGTTCATTAGAATTTCCCAGCAGTGAAGACTGCAGTGAGCATGCTCAACCCCTAAACCAAGGTGGCGGTCAGGTGATCTGGTGATCAATGGGCGCCTCCATAAAGCACATATAAAGTGGAAGACCACAGTTCCCCTTTAAAGGGCCAATTAACATTGTCGAGGATTATAGATTATCGAGGAGGGCACGTTTGCAGAAGATGAGAAAAATTCCCGAATTGAAAGGGTTCTTTATTAAAGGGCATGTCCACCCCAAAAATTTAAATTTAACCCACTACTGGCCCCACTGTGTAGTATGTAGTGCCTGTTCAAAGTCCCAAAAAGTCAAGACTAGGAGCCATTTTCTGATGTAATATGTTTCTGCCTCTAACTGTTCCCTAAGTGTTTTTATGAGGGCAAGCATGATCAGTAATCACTAAGAGGCAGCATTGGAAGGGTGAATTAACCATCATGCAATTTACATGATTTGCATTTTGCATTTTTTTCCATTCCAGTTATAGCAAAACTGCACCTATCAGAAGATAGTTCAGACTGGATATCTAAAGATAACTATTGTTTCAGTATTGATGTCCTTTTATACCTGTTACCTTAAAGGAAATGTACAGAAAGTGCTTGCAATAAACTTTGATTTTTGTTGCCACATTTGAAAGGTCTTTTTACTTATGTGCGTCCTGCCACGGGGATGGCGGCAACTACAGAGTTACTTTATGTATGTTAAATATGTTAGTAACTCTGTAGTTGCCGCCATTCCCGTGGATCATCCAAACATTCACTTTCTGTGTATTGAGGTATCAAGTTGGTTTTTCTTGGCAATTTTTTTTTTTTTTTTTGCTCTGGGGCAATAGAAAATTCCTGCTCAGCACAGGAATAAAATGATTTTGCATTTGTTAGCATATTTTTTGTTTTTATAATGGATGGATGTTGGATTATGTATGTATTATGTTGTATGTGGTGTGTAGTGTGTTGGGTGTAGGGTGTTGTATGTATGTATGTATGTATGTATGTTGTATGTAGTTTGTATTTTGTATGTTGTATGTAGTATGTTTGTTGTGTGTATGTTGTATGCATTTGTGTGCAGAAAACATGGCACCAGCATACAACAACTACAATGCAACATACTACACACAACAGGCTACATATCACACATAAAGTGCTACTACAACACGTAAATGCATAATACAACCACATGCAACGTGCTAGATACAACACATAAAAATGCTGACAAACACAGCTACGTATTACATACTAACATACGAACATACATCATACTACCACATATAACCTACATACAAACATACAGCCACACATGCAACATACACACTACATTACAACCATGCAACATACACACAATAAACATATACATACAACATGCAATAAACACATACTATCTAAACAATACATACAAAAATACTACATGCCATACTACTCTACATACTACCTGCATTACATAATGCCATGACATGCATACACCATACTACCTACACCAAAGCATACGACATATAAATTCAGAATACATAATACTACGCACAGAACACATACTATGTACAAACAACCACCACATACATACAACCTACTACACAACAGGCACACAACATACTACATGTACATAAGACATACTACATACATTACACACAACCTAAATACTACATAACATACAACACAACATAACATATGCATAAGCATGCTACATTTACAACATGTCGTGCATGCAGTATATACATGCAACATACTGCATACAAACACAACGGCAGATATTAAACATAACACATACATGCATACATGCTACATAAAACATATCTACAACATTACAAACCTAAATGCATAAAACAGACACACAACAACTACATACCATACAAATAATGCTTAAACGGGAACCAAATAATACATACAACAATACATACACATGGTACATTACCACACAATACAAACATACTTACAGGCATAAAACAAACATACAGCTCGACAAACACCAGACACACAAAACACATACAAACATACATACAACATAAATACAAACACGCTACATATTACAGACAACACACTACAGGCACCACAAACAACCACATACAAACGTGAACACAAACTACTACATACAACAATGACTACAACATTAGATACAACATGATAATATTACATTCAACATACCACATAGTCATACAACAAACTACATGCAAGACACACACCACTACATGCAACACCACAAACCACATTTAATGCCTAAACATACATACAAGCATTGCTCATATTCAGACAAAAACATGCTACACCACATTACAAATACCACCTACAATGTGCACAAAACATATTACCATTACTACCTAGGTCATACAAAGTACTAACATGCAACAGACACACAACATGCAACATCTAAAAACACGCAACATGCAACATACTCCCACACTACATTTACATACAACACCCACTTACATAACAACGCATGTACAACATACAAGGTGCATAAACATACAACATGCTACATGCATTACTACGCACTAACACTAACACCAACCATACATTACAACCAGTACAGACAGCCAGGACATGTAACTACTACATACATAAAACATACTCTATACTACATAGATACACCATAAAACAGACACGGACTAATTACACATGTGCTATGTGCACGAACATACTACATACAAACCAACATGCCACATATTGCCATGTAGCATTTACATAGTACATATAACACACTCAGACACAACTCACAGCCATAAAAAACAACACTAATTACAGCCATTACTAATACAACAGACACACACATACGTACATGCACAAACAATATGCAAACATAAATACAAACACTTACATTTATTACATTACAACATACTCAATCATACAACATACACCATTACAACGTGCACACAACATACTACACACAACATGCTACACATTACACACATAACGACAAACATAGAACCACACAAATACATACAACATGCTCACACATGTACACTACTACCGCATGCTGCTAACAACAACACTACATACACACTACATAATACACTACCACAAACACTAAAACAACAACATGCTTACATATTTTCATACAAACCCCCCATACTAGCATTCACTTTTCATTTTGCCAGCATACTCAACGCAACTTAATGCACACATGTAACTACAAAATAATGATACACACTTACAATATACATCACGCAACAATCAAACTACACGCCAACAATACGACACAATATGACACACAAACATGGCAAACACACAGCCATAACATACATTTTACATGCATACACATAACGCCACTACATCCAGTACAACATGCTAACATATTACATACAACATACAGCATACATACATACCACAACATCCATACATCATTCAACATACTACATACATACACTACATGACAAACAATACTACACTGCAAACAGCATCTATGGCATACCCATAATAATACAACAGAAACCCAACATACTACATACATCTTCACATACACACCAAAACTCACATAAATCAAAACACTACGACTACAACATGCTGCATAATTACAGGACAACATACTACATACAACATAAATACACATGCATACATTATATCACTCACTACAAACATACACACTACATACTAATATGCTAAAATGCACACATGCCAACTACATACCAACATACTACTAGTAACATAAAGAAATATACATAATACATACCTAAAGCTACGACTATCGTCATAATATACAAGAATAAACATACAAGTCTAATGTCACACATATAGCGAACATATACTACACATATGCAAACATCTACTCATCAGCCATAGACACTACACCCAACCATAAACATACATGCATACACATACTACATGTACATACATACTACACTCTACTACATGACTATAACAACATACATCACAAAACAACCATATAAGACACTCTATCATCGATACACAATAACAGGCAACACCCACATACTACAATAGCATACACCAACATATAAACATTAACTATACATTACAACAGAACAACATAATTACAACATCACATAATATGCTAACCATACACACAAATATACATACTAGGAACATCTACATCGTGCAAATACTACATACAACAAACATGCACGATACATACAACACACAACAACTACCTACACACTACATACAACCACATACAACATGTTACTGTCACACACAGAACTACATAACACCGAGAAAAATACTACATACATACAACATACTACATACAACACACATGCAAACATACAACATACTACATATACACAATACAACACATTGACTACTACTTACAACAGGACCCACAACATGCTACATACAACATGCTACATATTACATACACATTATTTTCTTTTTTTTACAGTAATTACAATACACTAACACAGCTAAGATGCACTAGTATACGATACATACAACATTTCAACTACTACATACTAGACATACACGACATAGTACTAATACTACATAACACGACAACTACTACATACATAAAACATACTACTCCACGCATGCCCCTACGCATTAATACAGCAATGAGTAATACACGCTACCTACAAACAGTACTACACACGAAACACCATGACATACAGCACACACACTCCATACAACATACTACATGAACATACCACACTACATACAACATGGCATACAATAAATACTGCATACAACATACAATAAACACATACTGTACCAATGTAACATCACAACAGTATACATACAATGTTACTCATGCATACTAACACGCAATGTGACATACATACTACATGCATGTAACATACATACTACATGCATGTACATAATACTACACAAATCCACACACAACATACTACATAAACACTTGCAAACATGCCATTATACATACATACAACACATACCAACATACTACTGCACATAACATCATACTACGTACACACACACACACCAAATATAATAAGAAAACTACTACATACATTACACATTACAAAAGACACGCAGCATAATACATACATAAACAAATACATACTACAACATAATACTACATACATACAACACACAACATTAAAACATACATATCAGCCATACTACATAAATGACACGTGCAGTGCCAAATTACTACATGCAAGCATACTACATACATGTTGACGCGGCTACCTACAACAACCTACTACATGCATACAACTATACACACATGCAAACATGCCATACCGATACATACAACACCACCACATACATACAGCTATTGATACAAACAGACCACAACATACTTCATAATGAAAACATACTACATAAAACAGACCACAAAACATACACCATACACAGGCATACACATACATACAAAATGCGACATAGACACCACATATTACAATGACATATACATCGTGCAAACATACTAACACACATACAACATACAAACCATACTCAATTAAACACACAGCCATACTACAAACGACATACACCGTTGCCAAACATACTACAACAATACACACTGCAAAACAGTAACTACATAAACAGACTACTACAACAAACATACCTACATAATGCAACAGAGAAACACCAATACTATATACATGCAATCATACTAATACAGCATACTACACAACAGCAAAACAACACACTACATACATTTAAACACATTTACAACATACAACACATACAACATAAGCTTACACACATAAGTGATACGATTACTACTGACTACAGAAAACATCAAATACACCGACATAAAATGACATACAGCATATTCCCTACATACAACATGCAACAACCAACACAACATACTGATCATACATACAACTTATAACATACAGCATACATAGCTACGCAATTACAACATACGTATGAGTACACAACAACACACCAAATACCATACACACATTACAACAGACACAAACAACAAACAGACACACAAATACTACATCCCATAAAACATACTGCATTACTACATACAACATAAATACACATACAATAAACACACACACTAAAAACATGCATACAGCCATACTACATACCAACATGCCAGCGTGCAGCAACATATACACGCACACATACTACATACACTATGCTACATACACATGTACCATTACTACATGCTCCATACAAACACTAAATTGCAATCCAAACATACAGCCACACATAAACACATGCCAACCATAATTACAACAACCACCACATACAGCTTAATTGCTACAACAGACTAACATAATACAAGATAAAAACATCTAATACAACATAACAACATTCACACACAAAAAAATACCATCAACATACAACATGCTGGATACATATTACACATGGCATAACATCGTTGCAACCATAACTACATACAACCACAACATGAACACACATACAACATGCCTACATATCACACACAGGACATCACTACATACGACATTTACACCGATGTGCAAACATACTGCATACAGACAACATAATACACACATGCAGCATACTAATACAACAACACTGCAACATACTACATACAACACACTACATGCCTACGTTACTAACCAGACACACAACATACTAAACAACCATGGCAATAAACATACTGGGTACAACAGTCATTACAAACATACTACATAACATACACACTGTATACATAAGAATACATTGCATACACCACAACTACATACACACCATACATACGTACATAAATAACATAAGCATACATAACTACAGCCACAGACAACATAACTATGTAACACAACACACCACCATAAACAACACTATCACATACAAACCGACACACAACAACACAGTACTAACAACATACAATACTGTACACTACAACTAAAAACTACATACAAAACATAACATACAACACAACAAAAATAGCATACAAGGCATGCCTACATACAACATGCCTACGTGCATGCGATACTACATGAAACATACTGCATACAACACGCTACATATTACAACATAACACACTACATGAATACATGCTCATACAACATATCATACAAAAGACACCCAAAACATACAAGTATTACACACAAAATGTTACATATAAATGACATGCAACAACTACACACAACAGATGACAACTATACTACAATACATCATACCATACAACATCATGCATCAACGTCACACAACATGCTACTATTTACATTACAAAATACCTACATGCACAAACATACGACATACAACACACCACACAATACTTACATACAACATTACATACAGCATGCTGACATACAACCCACGGATTAACACACAACAGACTTCCACAACACCCTACATACACCTACCATGACACAGATAATCACATACACAACATGATTCATCATGCAGATACTAATACATAAATGTAACATAAAACATACAACAAGAGTATACATAAACGCAACAAGACTACAAAACCACCTACATACATGCAAACATGCCACATACATCAAACACCACATACATACAGCTTATGCCATACACAAGACCACAACATATTCATACATAAAAACATACTAAATACAACAGACACAAAACATACACCATACAATGATACAACATACATTACAAACATGAATAATAAGTACAACAGCATATTAACATGACATTACATTGCATGCAACATACTACACACAACAACATAACAAACATTACATATTACACACAGCATACTACATACGCACATAACCGCTGCAACATCTAAACTCTACAATATTACATGCAAAATACACACATACATACTTACATACATAACAAATAAGCTACATAGCAACAGTACGAACAACATACTATATCGCATAACAACATGCAAAACAACTACGACATACATTACATGTACTACAACGAAACATTACTAACAGCATACTACCTACATGCAGCATACATACTTACAACAGACACACAACATAACTACATAATAAACAGCATACAAATACACACAAATGCTGATGACGTATTACAACTAAAGCTAAACATACAAAGACATCACCACACACATAAACAACATACTAAATACATACAACATACTACATGCAACACACACACACTACATACAACATACGACATTACACACAACATATTACCACATACCATACACCATATACACATACACACAAATACTACACAAACAGGACAGCATAATTAACAGCATACTACATACTACGCACATACAACATTACTATGTACACACAACACACCACATACATACAACATACACAGACACACAACATACTACATACAACAGACACACAACATACTACATACAACAGACACACAACATACTACATACAACATAAATACTACATACATACAATGCACAAACACAAAACATCATACAGCATACTACATACAACATGCCACACGCGCGCAAGCATATACATACACATTGTACTACTCCACATAAATACTACATGTAAACAAACACATAAATGATCATACAACACTAACACAGTGCAAACCATGCTACATACACACAACACACCACATTACAGTGCTTGATTCTACTAAACAACATAATACATAAATAGAAAAAACATACTACATACAACATATACAACATACTACACACAACATAACACCAGTACAACATGACATATTACACACAGCTATTACATTGTGCAACATTACTACATACAACACACAAACTTACAAACACACCACAACACATAGAAATCACACACAGAGTACTACAGTACGACATACACCGTGCAACATACTGCATACATACACAAATACACCACATGGCAACAGTTACAACAACTGCAAACATACGACATTACAACAACTACTTACAACAGACACACCAACATACTACATAAACATGCATAAACATACTAGTAACAACTTACATACCTAAATACAAACATACACTACATCACATACTACAACATACTACAATGCATGGCATAAGCATACACATAACTAACAACACAAACATACTACATATAAATATCAGCATACATACATACATAGCACAGACAAAACATAAAGTTACCCAACACAACACACCACATACACACAACATACGATACATTACATAACAACATATCACATACAAAGACACAACATACTACATACATACACATACTACTATACTACACACACATAATATAATACATCAATCCAAAACACAACATAAAATATGCATACAGACAGCCTACATACAACATCCACTGCCACATACAACATGCTACATGCATATGACAGCATCTCACATGCAACCATACGCATACAGGCACGCTTACATATTACACACACACATACAGCATACATGCGCTACCTACAAACATGTCTACACATACATACAACAAATGCATTAAAGGCAGAACACACCACGCATACTCATACAAACATGATACACATAAATTACAACAACTACATACTTACTATTAAACAGACTCACGCATAAAACATACCACATACACGTGCACACAATACTACATAACAACAGGCCACACCAGTATTCTACAACATGATACATATTACATACAACCGACCACATACATCAACAACAAGTACTACACACTACATATGCAACACATGCAAATTACTACATGCAAACTACTAACAGATAAATGTTACATATCACACATAGCACTTACTACATGCACTACACTACAACACAACTAATATGCCATTACACATACAACACACTACACACATGCAACATGCTACATACATACAACACACCACAGTACAGTTATGCATTACAACAGACACTAACATACTACATACAACATATACAATCATACTACACACAGACATATACAACATTGCTACATATTACACACAGCATTACATCGTCTGCTGCAAACATAACTACTAGTTACACAAAACATACAAACATATACATATCACCACACAGCACTACTGAAATACGACATAAACCCGTGCAAAATACATGCAACTGACAACATAATTCACAATTGCAGATACTGACATACAACACACACTGCCAAAACACATATACATATACTACAACAGACACCAACCTGCTAATACAACATTGCCCTGCAATATACATACACCATGCTCACTGCAGTCTTCACTACATACATAAAACATAAAAACATAATACAGCAATACTACATACTAACATGACCCTGACGTGATGCAAATACTACATACAACATGCCTAAATATTGCATATAATCTAGTACGACATATTACAATAAACACCTCATACAACTAAAACACACACGACAGCTAAAGTACAACACCAATGCCATACAACAGACACACAAACATACTACATACAGCATACTACAGGCCAACTCTTTACTACAAAAACACAACATACTACTATACATCATTACATACAAAACATAAATGCATAAACTAACATAAACATGCTACATACTACAATGCACACAAACATACTAACATACAACACACCACACACACACAACATAATACATAACAACAGCTACATATTATACTACGACATAAAAAAAAACAACTACGAGACATACATGCATACACAAATAACTACAGCATGCTGATACAACACACTACATACACACAACAACACTAACATACAACAACAACAACACTACATGACAACACACATACATACAAACAAATGCTACCATATTACATGACAACACACTGATTCATGCCCAGTCCATACTACTATACACTGAACAATGTAACATACAAACAACACACAAGAATATACATACATATACATACAACTACACACACAAACTACTACAACAACACACTACATACAACAACAACATGCAACACAGACCATATAACAAACATGCATTACAAATAACGCCTCAACCCCCCCCCGCCCCCCCCCCCCCCCCCCCCCCCCCCCTTACATACATACAAATGCTACATAACAAATACAGACTACATATACACACATCATACATCATTAACATAATACCAACATACCATACTAATAGCACACAGCATATTGGCATACATAATACCATACAGCGCAACATGCAACATACTTACATACAAACATACTACATACAGCAGACATTACTACAATGCACACACCCGACAAAACACTACGACACAAAACATATAACATGCACACTACATCACACACACTACATACATACATAAACTACAAAGATTGCATAAAAATACAACAGCTACTACATACAACACACACATACTACATACATACAAAATACTGCTACATACATACCTAACTAAATATAATACGTACACACCAAATACACACACATATCACATACTATGTAATATTACTACATACATACCACATGCCATACACTACAATCATACTATATGCCAATACATACAACATATTACAATTACACTAGAATTACAACACACATACACACACAAATACAACATGCCCTAGCATACTACACAGCATACTACATATAAACATACCACATACAACATTTACATACATACACAAACACATACACCACACCTAGACTACATTACTTAACAGAAATACAACATATACATACATAAAAATAGTAAACATGCAACATTACAAACAAACAGCCTACAAAAAGCATACTACATACAAATATAATAACTCTGATAAAACATACAGCATACTACACGCAACTACTACATACAAAAAAACAAAAAAAACATACATACAACAAATGCACTACATACAACGGTGGTACATAACCCCTATTAATAAGTACAAAAACCATACTACATACAGACTATATACTACCAAACATACAAATATAAATAGTGTGTTGTATGCAGCATGCTGTATGTAATGTTGTATGTAGTATGTTTGTTGTGTGTATGTTGTATGCATTTGTGTATGTTATATGTTGTATGTTTGTAGTATATAGTATGTATGTAGTATGTTGTAATTATGTAATATGTTGTATGTACCTTGTATGTAGTGCATTTGTTGTATGTATGTTGTATGTAGTATGTTGCGTGTAGTATGCTGTATGTTGTATGCAGTATGTATGTAATATGTTGTATGTAGTATGCTGTTTGTAGCATGTTGTTTGTATGTTGCATGTACTATGTTTTATGTATGTAGTATGTTGTATTTCTGTTATATGTATGTAGTATGGTGTGTGTATGTTTTGTGTATGTATGTAATATGTTGTATGTGGTATGTTATATGTAGTATGTGTGTAGTATGTAGCATGTTGTATGTTGTGTGTAGTGTGTTGTATTTATGTAGTATGTAATATGTTGTATGTAGCATATAGTATGTATGTAGTATGTATGCATGTGGTATGTATGTAGTATGATGTACATAGTATGTAATATGTGTGTAGTATGTGGTGTGTAGTATGTATTTAGTATGTTGTATGTAGGCAGTATGTTGTATGTATGTAGTATGGTGTGTTGTATGTAGTATGTTGTATTTATGCAATATGTTGTATGTTATATGTATGTATGTAGTGTGTTGTATGTAGTGTGCATGTTATATGTAGTGTGTTGTATGTAGTGTGTTGTGCATATGTAGTATGTATGCTGTATGTAGTATGTTGTATGTAGTATGTTGCATGTGCGCTGTATGTATTATGTATGCAATATGCTGTGTGCATGTAGTATGTATGTATGTAGTATGTTGAATGATGTATGATGTGTGTAGTAT
>JAACNH010001773.1:0-57006 GCA_019447015.1 Hymenochirus boettgeri | reverse complement strand
TAATGGGTCCACTCGCGGATTTTTGAATTTTCAAATTTTTCTGAAAATTTGCGGATCCACGAGCGGACCAGATTTTGCGAAGTTCGGACATCTCTAATTACAGGAGACCTGTGCCCCAATTTGAGGATGTCACTGGGAATGGGATATGTATATAGTATGTTTAAAGGGATAACATGAAATACTTTAGTGATTAAAGACTGAAGGTTGAACGTTTAGAACCCAATATGAATTGAACACAGATTATTTATATTTATTGTGACTTGCCCTGGACTATTTGGTGATTTACGTGAAAACGCTCCTCTGGTTTATTTTCTTATCTCATACAGACAAAGAATTGTCACTGTCATTTGAATATTTGGGAAAATATACGTTGATTGCCTAAATATGTGAATTGCAAGAAAACCTACTTTTAAATTAACACCATAATCTAAGGGAATCAGTTTATAATGACAGGAGATGTAATATGAATGGGTATAGAAGGAATCATGGGAAAGTACCTGAGGAAGGGTGTAACCATGAAAGTTTGTTCACATACCAATGTCACAATGAAGTTGAAGTTTCACCAGTGAGTGCTTTTTGTTAACTCCTAGTAATCATGAAGAAACACATTCTATTCTTCTAGCCAACGTGTTAAAGGGGAAGTTCAGTGCAAATACATAGTATTTCAGTAAAAAGAGCAGTATTTTCCCATCCCAATGACCTTAATCTGCCCATTCAGAATTGTGTCTGTGTATAAATAAATGCAACTGAAATACTGACTTCCTGTTTGCAGGACCCCTAATAGAGACTGTTATGGTTTCTTGCCCCTTAGTCTCGGGGTTGATTTTCAGTTGCTCAGTGAGAGATCTGACATCTTTAACCCATCCCAACAGCCAAATCAGTGAGATTACACATTAGGAACAGTCAAGGTAGTGGTGCATCCTGGGCGAAAGCAATGAAGGACCGTATGACCTGAAATGGGTCAGCTCACTAATGCAACGCAGCAGGAACAGCCAAAGGGTATGAAATCAACTGATTGTTCAAATGGGAGAGAACTGTAGAAATAGACTAAGAAGGCAATTACACAAACTAACAACTGTAACAATATTGACATTTCCCACTTAACTGTCCTTTATATCTTGGGTGAACTATTATCGTCTTTGGTTTGAACTATAACCTTTCTCCTATGTTGTGACTTGGTAGATCTGTGTGTTTAATTTTAAAATGTTGCCTGTCTAACGCTAAACACTTTATTAACCCGCATTTTGTCAAATAAAAATTCAAGTTCAATCAAGCAAATTACTGACATGCCATGTGCCAATGACTCCCTAACTAATTACACCTGCAAGGAAATGATTGACAGCTCCCAACAACATGGTCATTAGCAGTGAAATCACAGGAGGTGCTGGGTTATTTATTATTTGTTTGCTCGCTACAGAAATGTTATTTAAGGTCATCGTATTTGTTAACTACCGCTGCGATTTCCACAGCATGTGTGGCCGACAGATCACATGAGCTTACATTGGTATCTGAATTACATCACATTGGTATCTGTCACATTGGTATCTGATCACAATTGGTATCTGTCACATTGGTATCTGATCAACTGATCTGTCCCGTCTGATCATGGTACACACTTGTATCTTTCCATGTATCTGATTCACATTCGGTATCTGTCACCTCGGTATCTTGATCACATTGGTCATCTGATCACTGGTATCGTCACATTGGTATCTGATCACATTGTATCTGTCACATGGTATCTTCACATGGTACTGATCACATTGGTATCTGATCACATTGGTATCGTCCATTGGGTATTATCACATTGTATCTGTCCTGGTATCTGATCACAGTGTATCTGATCACATGGTAATCTGATCACATTGGTATCTGATCACATTGGATCTGATCACATATGGTACTGATCACCTGGTATTGTCACTTGGGTATCTGTGATCAATTTCGATCACTGGTACTGTCACATTGGTATCTGAACACATTGGTATCTGTCACATTGGCTATCTGATCACAGTGCGTATCTGATCACAATTGGTGTCTGATTCACATTGGTATCTGTCAAATTGATCTGATCACCATTGGGTATCTGTCGCATGGTATCTGATCACATTGGTAAATCTGATCACATTGGTACTGATCACATTGTGTTCTGATCACATTGTGTATCTATCACATTGGTATCTGTCACATTGGTATCTTCACATTGGTATCATTCACATTGGTATCAGATCACATTGGTATCTGATCACATTGGTGTAATCTGTCATTGTATCTGTCACTCGGTTATCTGATCCTACAATCGAATCTACACATCGTATCTGATCACATCGGTAATCTGATCACATCGGTGTCTGATCACATCGTGTCTGATCACATCGGTATCTGATCACATCGGTATCTGCACATCGGTATCTGTCACATCGGTGTCCTGATCCCATCGGTGTCTGTCACATTGGTGTCTGATCACATTGGTGTCTGATCACATTGGTCTGATCACTGTCTCTGATCCCATTGGTATCTGTCACATTGGGTATCTGATCACATTGGTATCGTCACATTGGTGTCTGATCACATTGGTGTCTGATCACATTGGTGCTGATCACTTTGGTGTCCTGTCACTTGGTGTCTGATCACTGGTGTCTGATCCATTGGTGTCTGATCACATTGGTGTTGATCACATTGGTGTCTGATCACATTGGGTACCCGTGATCACATAGTATCTGTCACATTGGTTTCTGGTCACATGCGTACTGACACATTGTACTGATCACATTGGTGTCTGATCACATTGTTATCTGCTCACATTGTTATCTTATCACATTAGTATCTGTCACATTGTATCTGACATGTATCACATTGGTGTCTGATCACATTGGTTTCCCTGATCACATTGGTGTCTGATCACATTGGTGTCTGATCACATTGGTGTCTGATCACTGGTGTGTCTGATCACATTGGTGTCCTGATCACATTGGTACTGTCACATCGGTATCTGTCACTCGGTATCTTGATCACATTGGTATCTTCATTGGTATCTCACATGGTATCTGATCCATTGGTATCTGATCACATTGTATCTGTCACATTGGTATCTGTCACATTGGTATCTGATCACATTGGTATCTGATAGCCACATTGGTATCTGATCACATTGGTATCTGATCACATTGGTACTGATCACATTGGTATCTGTCATGATAGCTGATCCATTGGTGTATAAATCACATTGTATCTGATCACATTGGTATCTGTCACATTGGTTATCTGATCACATTGGTATCTGATCACATTTGGTTCTGATCACATTGGTAGTCTGATCACATTGGTATCTGTCACATTGGTATCTGATCACATTGTGTCTGATCACATCTGATCACATTGGTATCTTCACATTGGTATCTGATCACATTGGTATCTGATCACATTGGCTCCTGATCACATGGTGATCTGATGACATTGGTCTGATTCACATTGGTGTCTGATCACATGGTATCTGATCACATTGGTATCTGTCCACATTGGTGTCTGATCACATTGGTTCTATCATCTTGGTTCTGTCACATTGGTCTCTGATCACATTGTGTATCGATCACATTGTATCTGATCACATGGTATCTGACTCAATGCGCTTGGTATCTGATCACATTGGATCTGTCACATTGGTGTGATCACATTGGTATCTTCACATTGGTATCGTCACATTGGTGTCTGGATCACATTGGTGTCTGTCACATTGGTATCTGATCACATTGGTATCTGATCACATTGGTAGTCTGATCACATTGGTATCTGATCACTTGGTATCTGTCACATTGGTAGTCTGGATCTCATTGGTATGACACATTGATCACATTGGTATCTGATCACATTGGTATCTGATCACATTGTGTGTCTTCATCACATTGGTATCTGATCACATTGGTATCTGATCAATTGGTATGCTTATCCATTGTATCTGATCACATTGGTTGTCTGAATCACATTTGTGTCTGATCACATGGTCTGATCAATTGGTATCTGATCACATTGGGTCTAACACATTGTATCTGATCCATGGTATCTGATCACATTGGTATCTGATCACATTGGGTGTCTGATCACATTGGTATCTGATCACATTGTGTGTCTGATCACTTGGTGGTCTGATCACATTGGTGTCTGATCACATTGGTTCGTCAATTGGTATCTGATCACACTTGGTATCTGATCACATTGTCTGTCAATGGTGTCTGATCACATTGGTGTTGATCACATTGGCTTCTGATCACATTGGTATCTGATCACATTGGTATCTGATCACATTGTATGTCTGGTTCACATTGGTACTGATCACATTGGTATCTGATCACATTTGGTATCTGGATCAGACATTGGTCATCTGATCACATTGTGTACTGATCACATGGTATATCTGATCACATTGGTGTATGATCACATGGTGACTGATCACATTGGCATCTGATCACATTGGTATCTGAATACAATTGTATCTGATCACATTGTATCTGATCACATTGGTATCTGATCACATTGGTATCTGATCCCATTGGTACAATCTGATCACATTGGTATCTGATCACATTGGTATCTGATCCATTGGTATCTGATCACATTGGTATCTGATCACATTGGTTCTGATCACATTGGTATCGTGATCACTTGGTATCTGATCACACACATTGGTATCTGATCACATGGTGTCTGATCACATGGTATCTGTCACAAATTGGGAATCTGATCACATTGGTATCTGATCACATTGGTATCTGATCACATTGGTATCTGATCACATTGGTATCTGTCATCATTGGTATCTGGATCACAAATTGGTATCTGATCACATTGGTGTCTGATCACACTTGGTATCTGATCACATTGGTATCCTGATCACATTTGGTATCTGTCACATTGGTATCTGATCACATTGTATCTGATCACATTGGTATCTGATCACATTGGTAGTCTGATCACATTGGTATCTGATCACATTGGTATCTGATCACATTGGTATCTGATCACATTGTATCTGTCACATGGTATCTGATCCACATTGGTATCTGATCTCACATTGGTTTCTGATCACATTGGTTCAATCACATTGGTATCTATCACATGGTACTGATCACATTTGGTATCTGATCACATTGGTTGTCTGATCACATGGTATCTGATCACATTGGTGTATCACTGAATCACATTGGTATCTGTCACATGGTATCTGATCACATTGGTAATCTGATCACATTGGTGTCTGATCAAATTGGTAGGTACCCTGATCACATTGGTATCTGATCACATTGGTGTCGATCACATGGGTGTCTGATCACATTGGCATCTATCACATTGGTATCTGATCACATTGTATCTGATCACATTGGTTCTGATCACATTGGTATCTGATCCATTGGTATCTGATCCATTGGTATCTGATCACATTGGTATCTGATCACATTGGATCTGTCACATTGGTATCTGTCCTTGTCCGTCTGACACATGCTGTGGGAACAGAACACATGGACATTTCCGATCTCATATGCGGTTTGGGCTCGTCGGCCATGCCACCATACACCGCACGATCGGATGGGCGCCCTCTACTTAAATTAAATAAGCCGTACTGACCAATGAAATTTTCCATCTTCCCGACTGATCGGAATGCCAACTATAAATGTATCGCACGCCGATCGGTCGGAAACAGCCCTGCACATGACGATAATAGGGTTTACCCATTTTGTTCGTATGTATGCCACTTTATGTGGTCTCATACAATGCTCTCCGACCCTAGACAGCCTCAAATCATGCCATTCCAACCGATGGGCACCTAGCAACGCCTAGGCGTAATCTTCAGGCACCCAAGTGTGATGGTCACAGTCACGTACTAGGAAAACACCTTATACTGGCTATAATCTGGATAGATTCAGCTGAGCTGATCCTGTGGTCATTTTAAAGGTAGGAGTACGCCCTTTTAGAGAAAGGAGACCACAGTTCCCCTTTAAGATTCAATAATACGTCTTATTCCAGTGTAGACCAGGATAAAACTGCAAAAATAAAGAAAGGCAAAAAGGTTCCCCCCCATAATTAATTTGGTTGTAAAAATGATTAATCTGCATTGTATTACATATTAACAAGGTAGGAATGAACTGATATATGTAATTATTTGTAAATGAACTAGGATGCAGATCTCTCTAGTCGGAGCACTTACCATTTCTGCAGAGAAGCACGGCCACATAGTCCTGATAAAATGAATCAATGTGCAGCAAAGGCTTGGGGCGAGTCCCGTCATAAAGCTAAACGTAATGTTCTCCTTCGATAGTCACTGTATCTGCGTAGATCGGAGAGGAAGACATCCACTGGTGTTTCTAGATACAGGATAAGGGTCTTGGAAATGATACCTAACTGACGTCCCAACTTCAAACATTGCAGACACCTCTAAAAGAAGGAAACGTGAGAATGAATAGACCAAAGTCATAGAAAGACTGCTGGGTAATGTTCATTTAAAGTGTATTATTCAATGGAATGTGCAGGAAATTCGTTTTATTTTATAAAAACAGATTATCTTTGTTTATTAATAATAGATCTCTCGTTTTAATTAAAAGCAACTTAAATAAAAACAACTTGAATTGCTGCCTTCATTTCAGAACAGACACAACCCTCCAAACCTCTCAGGTCCATCACAATCTCAAACCCCCTTCCGAATGGGCGAGCGGTTACACATTTACAAGTTCCCACATGAGGCCGAAAACCATACAATTCATACAAACACCTTTGTAGGGGCCTGATAGAGTAATTGGTCTTTTGTTAGATAGCTAGAGGGTCAAAGCTTTTCTTATTCTGCTGCAGTTCATGGCCAGTAGATGTTATAGAGTGTAAAGTATTCTAGTAAATGTTTTTCTTTTCTGTGGTTTCTTTATTGAAAGTTTGTCCCAGGTAAAGGGAAAAGAGTGGAATCTAGTCAAAAGGTAGTTATTGGTAAGTGATGAGGTTAAGCCATGTTATAGATCATTCTAGGAGTTAAAGGTAGGAGTAGGGTAGCTAGTGAGCAGCCTGAGTTCCAACAAGGAGATTTAATAAGGACTAGAGTCCTAGGGATCATTCCTTAGAGAAGGGACTCGTTGTATAGGGTTGTAGAGTAGTAGGTGTTGCTTAGGTTTCACCACTTCAAGACATTTGCAAATCAACTACTCCTTGTTCTTTTATTGATCCACGTATATTGGAGTGTCCATGTTAATATTATGCGTCACTACATGCTACCGCAATTACCTGAATGTCCTAATTCGAATCTGTCAATAAAGATTAATTAGAGAACCATTGGTGCATTCACTGTGTTCTACTGAAGTTCAGCAGCACCCGTCTCCGCTCAAAAGCCACATGCATTGGTTTTCATTTACAGCAATCTTTCATCTGTGAAGGTTTGTGCATATAACAAGCAGCCCCCCATACATTAATGAAGAGGAGGTTGTGTCCCATTAAACACAATAGCCACAAAGTTACCTTTTGTACATAAAGGACCTTCATAAGCAGAGTTTGTACAATCACATAAATACCATTTGCCTTCCACACATTTCCCACCGTTGGCACATAAATTCCATAGGTGCTGCAATGACCTGACATCCGGTCTGACATCTGGGGTTATTCTGGCTCTATCCTCAAGGTCGATCATCTGTCCATTTAGCTGAATGCACGGATGCAGCCCAAAAATCCTCTTTGTCTGGACAAAGTTCCTCCTGGTGGTAAGTGAAGTTTAAATGACTAACAAACCAACATGGTAATACCAAAAGATTAATCCATGATTTTGTATGGTGATGATATAGGGTCTTACCTTAAATGGCATGTCCACCTACAACACTAAAATGTAACCCATTACTGGCCCCACTTGTAGTGTTAAAAAAATCCTTACCCTACATCTCGCTTCAAATGGCTCTCCTGCAGTGACCATCCTAGTCCCTTATGGCTGCTTGTATCTCTGACTTAAATGTTTTTTCTGTGTTAGTTATGGCAGAAAAAGGCGTCAGGATTAAAACATTCTCCTGGGTTATAGACCAGACACTGTCCACTTCAGTTTACCTTAGCTCTAATTGTAATGCAAATGAATCAAATCTCCTTAAACTTCTGTTCCCAATGGACATTGGGATGTTAGAAGACACATTCCTGGGAAAGCCTTTCAGTTGATTAATGAGAAACCTGGACCATGTTACAACAGCAGTACAAGAAGAAGAGGAAGTCACTGACCCTTTAATTTAACTGAAATAGTAGTTATTGTATCTAAGGTCTCCAGAACACATGTATCCTAGAAATAGATCCTACGTTCTTACCTACATAGAGTTGGCTGCTGAGCGGCAGGCGGACACGTCCATCTAAGGTCTCTGCATGAGTTTCCTTGGAAGGTTATCCACCGTCAGTGTCGCCTCTTCATGTTCCCTCTCTGCCTGATAAAATGCCACTGACCATCATTTAGAGCTGCGCTGATGTAGAGAAACCTCAGTGGGGCCACCTCCAACATCTAATGAAAATGTGACCAGGTACGGAGCTGTAGAACAAAGTTTTAAAGCTTAATTTGTTTGTATAAAATACTCAGTATCAGTGAAGCTTTAAAAAGATTTTCATTGGAACAGAAAAAAAAAACTTGTTGCAGTGGTAATGTTAGCTATACACTAGGCAGACGTTAGATAGATTAGATGTGTGTCTGTAGACGAACGTCTGATCAAATATCTAGACACCGCACATTTCCCAGACGTCGGTTCTTATCATCCCATGTTCCTGCAATGTTCCCACCTGGTCCATTCATTTCTGTAAGTATGTACGTGGTGTGATGTGCTACACATTCTCTCCCAAGAGGCTGCAATCAGTAGTGATGGCCCGATTCGCGATCTGAACCCGGATCCGCAGCAGATTTCCCTCATTCGCGAACGGCGGATATTGCGGATTTTCCGGATTTCCGCTTCCGCTTCTTGAACTTCCGAGCTCGTGTTCGAAAATTTTCGAAATTACAAGGATTTCTCGTATTTTCGAAATGCACGAAAAACCGTATTTCGAAAATTTTCTAAATTACGAGGATTTCTCATATTTCGAAATGCACGGAACCCGTATTTTAGAAAATTTTCGAAATTACGAGGATTTCACGTATTTTCGAAAAATTTATCATTTTAATGGGTCCGCCGCGGATATTCAAATTTTCTAATTTTTTGAAATTCGCGGATTCTCGAGAGGACGGATTTTGCGAAGTTCGGACATCTCTAGCAATCAGCTGTTTAAAAGACCGGACTGGAAGTGCAGATTCCCAAATATAAAAAAGTAGGTAGGAGCAAAAAACTAAACTAAAAAAAGTAAATTTTTCCATAAAGTTTTTTTTTTATAATTATAACTGATCAAACATGTTTATAACTTCCACCACGCAGCAAGGAAGGATATGGACTGTGTTCCTTTCATGTTCTTGTGGGTAATCAGAAAGCACAGAGATTCTTATAAACTATTAGCTATTGCCGACAGAAGCAAAACATCAACTTATTCCTCACAGTAAAATGTGCATCAACACCTGACAAGGAATCTTCAAAATAAAAACTATTTGACTGAGAAACATTTTCCTCCCACACAGAATCTTAAGATAAATCTGCTTGAGATTTGCACCGTTTGTTCGACAGCGTTATCATGTTATTAGGCTGCTGAGATTTGTGAAAGGTTATTACTCAAATCTTTCAAAATGATTTATATGTGTTTACAAATCAGACTTTGCCAACGTCAAGCTGATAGTGTTTCCATCATTGACTAAGCCTTGATTGTAGACATACGTCAGTATAAAAAGGTTGTGGTGCACTTCAAACAAAGACGTCCGTAACTTAAATCCATCTTTATTCAGGAACTATTCCACATGTATCCCACTGACATGGTGGCAAACAGCAACGCCTTACGCGTTTCGGACCTGGATGGTCCTTAATCATGGCTACACAGCCAATTTAAAGTTAATTTCATCAATGACGTCATTGAGATCACAACATTTAACTTTGACAATATGTGACCAAAAGGAGACAGCTAGTCTGCAGAATGCAGATAATTTTCATTGGGCCTGGTGACCAGACAGCATTTGTCCCTGCTAAACCTGAGTGGATTTCTCATGATTCATGACTTCTTGGATTTAAATGTTTGGGTATTCAACAATTATGTTATTGGGGTAGGATTGGGGTTGGGGTAGGACACTAGCCAATGATAATAAGGATACAATTGGCAAAGCTGTATTAAGTAAATCAATAAATCAAGATTTTTGTTTTAAAAAGGGAACTGTGGTCTCCATTTAAGGTGCCTTTATTAAAAAAATTCTAATAAATACACGCACTCCTATCTTTAAATTGACTCCAGGATCACGCCCAAAGTTACAGCAGCAGAAACATTTTTTCCTGTGAGCTGTGACATCACCAGTACCACTACTTTTAAAGCTACAAACCAGAAACAAATAAGGTGTTCACAGGTAGAGGAAGTACAGAGAATGGTTGCAGGTCTGTAACTAGCTAAAAAAGCTTTAAACACCGATCATCATGTGCCTGTCATAGACTCAGAAAGACAATGAAGTGAAACTTAACCAGCTTCTACTAGATGCTAGGTCTCTAGTTATAACTAGAGCCCTCATCCTAAGTATGAGAGTTCTTTTAGAGGGCACTTGTATGGAGAGCAAAGTTATCCATACAGAAAATATATATTTGTTACAGTTTAACCATCAAATAATCAAATTCTACCCAAAATATAGTCTACTTGTTCTAAATCTATCCATATATAGTCTGAAAGAAGCAAGCTACCTACTCATACTAACTGAAGTATTACTAATAAGGAGTTATAAATAACACTAACAGTTGGTAAAAAAACAAACACTTTCTCACTTTTGCTCATAACCAATTTTTATAGAGTTACTAAGATTTTTTGCAGAAAAGAAAAATGTTTTCCACCCAGTCCCCTATTTGTTTCACCCACAAAATCTTGTGAACAAATAGGGGCTGTTGAAAAACCTTGCAGTGGAGCCCCTGTAGCTATGTTTTTGTCTCTTTAAAAATGTGGAGGTAATAATTAGTGATCTGCAAAAATATCGGTGCTAATTAGTATAGCATTAAAAATTGTTGAAAGTACACTTGGTCATAAATTGTCACCTAGATCTACATAAGGTAGAGAATTGTTTGAAAATATAGATGTTTAAATTATCCCTAAATGTTAGGGTTGTGTAACAATGACCCTGAGAACAGATAGGGGGGACTTAAATATCGGAGTAAACAATGTTATACATCTTTTCTTAGTTATTATTCAGTTCATATAGTTATGGATAATCCTTACTATGTTTTTGACTGCCATAGAGCTATAAGAAGATAACTGTCTGTTACCTCTGGTTTCTCAAAATAACTACATTTAAAGTTGCAATTAATCTTAATACTTCAACACATCATAACAACATCACTCTCATTTGAATGTACATTTAGAGAAAAGGCAGGTGTTACACATCAACACCTCTTCCCTTTAACATTAGTTTCCATCTGGAGAGTATCAGCTGTCACCTAATTGATGGTCTGTGTTGAGAGGGTCTCTCTGTCACTTTGCTGTTTCTGGTTTTTACTTCTTTATTGTGTTTTGAGCTACTAGCAGTGAAGTATTGGTATCAATAAGAATTGCATCAAAAACATCCAATAAAATAGAAAACAAGAAAAGGCTCTAAGGCATATTTAGAGAAATGCAATTGTTTTCCCATGTAAAAAAAAGATTAGAACGCACAGGCTGGAAACTCCATTAAATGAACATGTTTACATTTTGTGTCAAGTTATTTTTATTAGCAATACAGAAAGATCATTTTAGCTCATACACAGAACTAAAAGAATAAAGTTGGGTGTTGAAGGAAGTCTATTATTGTGCAGTTACAAAGATAGTTAATAAGATCAGCTTTTCAATATACAAAACTGGGTGTCCCTTATGATAAAAGTCCCGTATCTGTTAAAGCCAACCATGAGTTCCAGTTTTGATAAATGGTTTTTTTTCTAAACTGGGAATTAAAATATTAATATATCGAATATATAAAAATATTTTAAACTTGAATTCAAAAATGATATTGAAAACCAAAATTTCAAAAATTAGATTGGGGAAAACAGTTTTTGAAATTAATATAAATTGCTATTGAAAATTCATAAAATTCCAATTCAATTTGGTTCAAATTGGATCTTGGGAGTTCAATAGGTTCAGCGGAACCGTCACTTTTGTTCATCTCTAGTAAGCACTAGTGATGGGCCCAGTTCGCGGATCCGAACCCGGATCCATGGCGGATTTACCTCGTTCGCGAACGACAGATATCGCAGATTTTCCGGTTTTCCGCCTTCCGAACTTTTCCGAACTGCGTTTTCAAAAATTTTCGAAATTACGAGGATTTCTCGTATTTTCGAAAATACAAGAATCCTCGTAAATTCAAAATTTCGCGGATTTTTTTTACATTTTGGATGGAGCAACCCACATTAATAGGTTTTAATGGGTCCGCTCGCGGATTTCGAATTTCGAAATTTGCGGTTCCTCGAGTGGACCGGATTTTTCAAAGTTCGGACATCTTAGAGCACCCCCGATATGTAAGATTTCAATGAATCATTCAGCAACTGATCTTACATATTGTTAGGATCACACCCTTGTCTGGAGTATGGAGATCACTGGGAGTTTGCTAATGGAGCCTGGGAGTGATTATTTACAGAGGCACATTAGATATGAGATCCCTTATCTGATACTTCTTTAGGATTACAATTTCCCCATAAGAGGCACTAAGGTAATAAGTAACTTTCATCACTATTTCCACAACACCTAGGTCTTACTCTGATTGGTTAGTCTCTGACCAATGAAATTGTTTAGTAGAAAAGGCTAGCATATTTACAAATGGTGGTAAAATGTTTTGTTTTTTTCCACTACCTTTCTCCATAGCATCAAATATCATTGCAATGTTGTGGTTTATAATAGTGTGAAAAGTTATTAATAGCGATTGTTATGGTAAAAATAAAAAAACATGGCGGTGGGGGGTTGAGTGATAATTGTAGCAGGCTGTGCTGGCTATAGGCTGCAGACAGCAGGGGTGTGGTGTGGTCTGGCCGGGGTTTGCAAGAGTGTGTGCAGGGGGGTATCATGGAAGGGGTGCACCCCAGAAAGACCATGTGTGATCTGCACCTTATCCATCAAAGAGTCCTTGTGCCCTTGGAAGAATCCCTGTGGGTCCCAAATTGAGACATGAAGATATGAAATATATGGGCATTACCATCATAAGGTAAAGACACTACAAATGTCCCTTTAATTTCTACATATCATTTATTCTTTTTATACAAATAACCCTCTTAGAACAGTCTACAAGAGCAACTAGGCGCTGACTGGCAGATCTTCAAAGACCCCCGATCAAGCGGGCACACACGTGACAATCAGGTGAAGCAGACGTTCAACAGGTTCCATGTTCCCTTACCCAAAGAATACAATTAGTGATTTTGTTATTCATAGCTGTTTGTTTTATTTAAAATTTTATGTCCGCTAATATGAAAAACAACGGAATTAGATTTGATGCACATTAAAATTATATCAAAGTTCATCACAGAGTGATTAGCTTCGGAGAATCTGATTGTGTTTATTAATGACACTACTGGCCCGCAGGCCGAGTCTTTTTGCATTCAGAGCTGAAGTTTATTATAATGAAAGTTTCACCATTTGCCAGCAGAATGGTAATTTCATTTATCTGGAAAACAAACCAATCAATTGTATATAAAAATACATTATCTGCCAGCACTTTGTTTCAGATTATAGGACTTATCACCGAAGGGTCTTTCTTTCAAACACTGCAATATATTCTGAGAAAACTCATTTATCCTTTGATTATTGTAATGGCTTACAGACAGTAAGCAGCTTTCCAACATGTGTCAGTTCAGGGGAGCATTTCAGCACAATCTTACACCATATCATAATGACTCCTATTGCGTGATTTGTAAATTTGTTTAGTTTAAGATAAATAAGAGTTCAGTAATACCTGTGTCTTTCTTACAAGACTAAACAATATCTGGCTATTGAAAAATTATTGTAATCTACAAATAAAATTTTAGGCTATTTTTTTTAAAAATTTTCAACCCCCCCCCCCCCAAAACAAAAAAAAAAACAAATGAACTTTAATCCCACAAAGAGTTAATTAAAATGATTCTTGTCCCACCCCTTTATATAATAGCCAATCACTCTTCAGCATCGTTCATTTCATTGATGAAAAAATCAAGCGAAAAATAACCTTACTTCTTTCATAACCTACTTCTTTCAGTAAATTTCAGTGTAAACCTCAATCTGTAGTTACTCCTTTACAGGGGGTCATATTTACTGATTGGAATTTGTTCAAATAGAGATGGGCGAACTTCAAAAAGTTTCAGTTCGTTTTCGAACTTTCGAACTTCAGTAAAAGTTCGAAAGTTCAAATTCGGACCCATTAAAGTCAATGGGAGAGTGATAGTTCGAAAAGTCAGAGTGTTTACAGCTAAAATAACAATGGTAACTTACTGTAAATGGCTGTGGCACCTGGGAAATGGTCTGGGGAACATGTCACTGTCACCAAAACTTGTTAAAACATCTTAAACACGAGCGGGCAATTGTCAGGTTTTGCGCAAGCTACATTCAAGGGTTACGGCCAATTCAAGGGTTACCGAACGATTCTTTTGAGGGTTACTGAACATGAGGTAGTTCCCAAAAAGTTTTATTTGCATAAACAATCAAATGTTCTAATATTATCTGAAAAATATGACATGTGTAAATGTTACCACTGTATACGTAAACTATAACAAATGTAAGCTTATTTGTTTGAATATATTATAAATGATAACGAAAATTTACTGTTATATAATATATGCAAAACCAATAAATATGTTTATAAAAAAAAAGAAAATGAGGGTTACCAAAAAAATAGAACAATAAATGAGGATTTGAATTAAACGATACTTTCGAGGGTTACTGAAAACGAACAATACTTTTGAGGGTTAGCGAACGATACATTCGAGGGTTAGCAGAACCGTCCACACATTCGAGGGTTCCGAAAACTAACTACTTTCGACGGTTACCAAAAATCTAACGCTACATTCGAGGGTTAGGGATCGATACATTCTAGGTTAGCGAAATGATTCGTATTTCCAGGTTACCGAAAACGAACGATACTTTTGAGGGTTAGCAAACAATCCATTCTAGGGTTATCGAAAGGCCCGTAAATTCAATAATTATCCAAAATACAGCCACAAGTCGGATAAACTATCTAGTTCAACCCGAACTAGTTCGAATTCGTCCAACTCATAAAGTTCTGGTCGAACTTGGGTTTGAGTTCAGCTTTGTATCCATCTCTAGTTTCAAACAGTCAATTTAGCTTTGTATGGAATCTTTTTCCATTACTATTTGTGAGTTAGTTAAGCAAAGGACCCCAATTCTCATTTCAGAGGAGATTACTGTTGTGACTTTACAGTGTGGCTGTTGTAAGCTATATTGTACACATATTTGGATAGGAACATAATGGTGGCTGCTAAATCAATTTTCAATACTAACTGAAAAGTCAATGTAAAAGGATTGAGAACACAGACCCTTTGCGTGTACCACCCACAGCAAACGCACAACCGTGAATAACATAAATAAATGAAAAGAATTGTGATCACTGCTGATTCTCTTGTTACTTGGTCTCCTATTAATGGAAAAGTCTCCTGAATTTCGGTTATTATTGTTAAGTTCTAATTAAAAGCCCTGGAGTATTGTAAGTATGATGATATAACACAGTTAATAAGAAACAATTTAACCACCCTTCTTAAGGTCGGCAGACAAAATGCAGAACTTACACATTAATTCAATTCTTATAAAACCTTGACGCCAAGATTTTCCGGAAGATCCCAGAGAACTGGAAGTTTTGAAGAAGAAGGAAATATCGGTGCTGAACTCAGTGTGGAATGTTGGAAATGCAGGAAGGATCGTGTTTTGTTGAAGGAGACAGCATTCCAGAAGCTTCCTGCATAGAAAGAAATCGATTAGAAGACGTTTAGACTAACTGGGAAAGTGTGTTTAGTTTTGCCCAATAGTTGGTTAACTGTGTAACTCTATAAATAAAATTCTTTACTCCATACTCACTATCACCATAACAGCGAAGAGGGCCTGTTCTCCAAGCGGCCTCCGAGCCAGTTCTGTTAGCGTCTGTGATCACAATCTGAGATACAGGCAGTGGTCTTTAAAGTTGAGGACACCAGTGTCATTTGTCCTGAGGAAAAATATAAAATACCCAGTGACCCAATTGTTTCTTTCGTGTGTCCATCTTTAAATCCGAGGCATGAATTCTTTATAAAAATGAGACCCAGTCCTATACGTACAGCTAATTCTCACTTGCTAAGTTACAACTAAAAGAAAAACACTGTTTAGAATTACCAACACTGAGATATAGTAAGAAGAACATAAAAAACTACATTAAGCTTTAGATTTCGCAAAACTATTATGAAACTCCTTTGTTTTACACTCAATACAATCCACCAGCAGTAGCCAATTTATAGAAATAGTCTTGATTTCCTACCACTCTAATTAACTGTTTCAATTTTCAAAACACAAGGATAATTTAGTCTCCTAGGAGTTCTGTGACTATTTGAAATCACAGGTCTATTTTTCTTTTTACATTATATAGTCATTTCATATTGAACACACACTGTTTCACATCCACATAAGTAACAGAGGGCTAAATATCTACTTGTTACTTTCTATCTGTCCATATAATTAACATCCTAACATTTTTTCTAATCTCTATGTCAGAATTCAATTATAATTTCTTACATTCTTTGGAATCTAGATGACTGTCAACTAGAGATTAAGTTCGGATTCGACCGGACCTCCCGGTTTTGGAACCCTTCAGAACCTTCAGATCTCGTAACTTCACATATTTTCAGAAACCATTGAAAATACGGAGCTACTTGAAGGTGGCTGAATATACAAGGATACTTTCTGTAACCCCTCAAAAGTAGCCTTGCATTTTTGGTAACTCTTAAAATGAAATTTTTGAAGATTGTCTCTCACACAATCTTCTTTACACTGTAACTCTTAAAGGGACAATAAACTGGAAAAAAAATTGCTCCTGTCTCTAGATCTCCTCATGTCCTGTTCAGCTCACTCCTTTTAGTATGCATGTCTCCTCTCTATGTATTCACCCCCTTCCAAACCTGTGGCACAGATTGTGTGAGCATGTGCAGTGGAATTATCTGTGCCGGCTACAGCCAATACATTCTTCCAGTGATTTTGTATTATAGTGAAAGTAAAACTGCTTTGCTATGGGGGTGAACTTTGTAATTGATTTCTATAGTACAGTGCTACATTGTGGACTTCAGTGACACGACAGCAGCTACAGGTACTGCAGGATTGGGTTATCTGCAACGAAAGAGCACAGAGTACAGATCATGCTTATTACCTTTCCTGATCTTAATGCTGAATCGATTAGCCATGCAGTGACCAAGAAATAACTTTACTTTTTTAGAAATGGATAGTGTCTACATGTAGTGTGCCGGGGGAGGGGCTTGGTATTGACAGTTCTTTACTGACTAGCTATGCCCTGCCCCCGTTTAAAAACAAGGGATAGGAAGGTCGAGGGAAAAATAAAGCAGATTTAAAATTGGTGATAATTAATCCTAATACTGTGTTATTAGTTAAAAAATGATTTGCCCCAGTTTACGTCCTTAAAATTAGCTTGCCGAATTCTGAAAATAGCTAGCGTGTACAGTTTGTTTTTTAATACGTTTTTGGTTGTATATACGTGTTCCCCAGACCTGTTTCATTTACATTAACATACTATTGCTATTTATCCCTTAAATTCAATCGAACTTTTCAGATTTTAACCCCTATTGACTTCTATCCTATTGACCTCTACGGGTCTGTTCTCGGATTTTTGGCTGTCTGCAGTCTGCAGCTACTACTCAGGCCAATGAACATTCCCTGATTTCCAAACTGAAACTTCTCTTTACAGATATTTATAGATATCTAGAGAACATTCGTCTAAAAATAAGTCATGCCAATTCTTGCGATTCTTTTAATCGTAATTTTCAATGAAATAGATTCAAACCGTGGTCCAATCCGGGGGATTTTACTCTTTAAAATCCTGACTAGTGACAACATTTCACAATTTTCCTTTTAACATTTAAATTTGAGATTTATCCAACTGGTCCACGTTGGTTAATGTGTTGTCATTTTCCCTTTCTTCTCTGTAACATTTACGCAGTGTATTTAATTCTGATGAGAACTTAGAAAGGACAAGACCGCAGTTTGTCTTCTCTTTGCCTCAAACTAATTCTGAAGAAAACAGCAGGAAGAAACATTCTGTAGCTTGGGTTTTCCCTGGAGTCATCCAGTCAGCAGTTAGCTAGATCGGATGTCCACGTGTTCTGTCCCACAGCATGTGTGCAGACAGATACCAATGTGATCAGATCCAATGTGATCAGATACCAATGTGATCAGATACCAATGTGATCAGATACCAATGTGATAGATCAGATACCATGTTGTGATCAGTACACCAATGTGATCAGATACAATGTGATCAGATACCAATGTGATGCAGACACCAATGGATCAGATCCAATGTGATCAGACACCACAATGTGAATCAGATACCATGTGATCAACCAATGTGATCATAACACCAATGTGATCACGATACAATGTGACAGATACCAATGGATCAGATACCAATGTGATCAGACACCAATGTGATCAGACACCAATGTGATCAGATACAATGTGACAGATACCAATGATCAGATCCAATGTGATCAGACACCAATGTGATCAATCCGATGTGATCATATACCATGTGATCAGACCACCAATGTGATCAGATACCATGTGATCAGACCCAAACCAATGTGATCGATACCAATGGATCAACCAATGTGATCAGACACCAATGTGATCAGATACCAATGTGATCAGACACCAATGTGACAGATACCATGTGATCAACACACAATGTGATCATATCCATGTGATCAGACAACAATGTGATCAGATACCAATGTGATCAGATACCAATGTGATCAGATACCAATGTGATCAGATACCAATGTGATCAATGCCAATGTGATCAGTACACAATGTGATCAGAGACGCCAATGTGATCAGACACCAATGTGATCAGATACCGATGTGATCAGATACCAATGTGATCAGATACCAATGTGATCAGATCCCAGTGATCAGATACCAATGTGACATATACCAATGTGATCAGACACCAATGTGATCAGATACCATGTGATCAAATACCAATGTGATCATATACCAATGTGATCAGATACAAGTGGATCAGATACCAATGTGATCATATGCCATGTGATCAGACACCAATGTGATCAGATACCAATGTGATCATATGCCATGTGATCAGACACCAATGTGATCAGATACCAATGTGATCAGATACCAATGTGATCAGACAACATGTGATCAAACAATGTGATCGACACAATGTGATAGAACATGTGATCAGACACCAATGTGATCAATACCAATGTGATCAGATACCAAGTGATCAGATACCAATGTGACAGATACCAATGTGATCAGATACCAATGTGATCAGATACCAATGTGACAGACACCAATGTGATCAGACACCAATGTGATCAGACACCAATGTGATCAGAACCAATGTGATCAGATACCAATGTGATCAATCCAATGTGATCAGATACCAATGTCAGATCACCAATGTGATCGAAATGTGACAATACAATGTGATCAGATACCAATGTGACAGATACCAATGTGATCAGATACCAATGTGATCAGACACCAATGTGTGATCAGATACAATGTGATCATATACCAATGTGACAGATCCAATGTGATCAGATACCAATGTGATCAGACACCAATGTTGATCCGATACCAATGTGATCAGACCAATGTGATCATATACCAATGTGATCAGACAACAATGTGACAGTACCAATGTGATCAATATGTGACAAACCAATGTGATAGACCCAATGTTTAGATACCAATGTGATCAGACAACAATGTGATCAGATACCAATGTGATCAGATACAATGTGATCAGATACCAATGTGATTAGACACCAATGTTATCAGATACCAATGTGATCAGATACCAATGTGATCAGAACAATGTGATCAGATGCCAATGTGATCAGATGCCAATTGATCAGACGCAATGTGATCAGATACCAATGTGATCAGATACCAATGTGACAGATACAATGTGACAGATACCAATGTGATCAACACCAATGTGATCAGATACCAATGTGATCAGATTACCGATTGTGACAGATACCAATGTGATCAGACCACCAATGTGATCCGATACCATGTGATCAGACACCAATGTGATCAATACCAATGTGATCAGATACCATTTGATTGACACCAATGTGATCAGAATTCAATGTGATCAGATACCAATGTGATCAGATACTAATGTGATCAGATACCAATGTGACAGATACCATGTGATCAGATACCAATGTGATTAGACACCATGTGATCAGAAATCAATGTGATCAGATACAATGTGATCAGATACCAATGTGATCAGATACCAATGTGATCAGATACCATTGATCAGATACAATGTGACCAGATACCAATGTGACAGATACTAATGTATCATGTACCATGTGATCAGACCAATGTGATCAGATACCAATGTGTCAGACCCCAATGTGATCAGATACCAAGTGACATATACCAATGTGACAGATGACCAATGTGATCAGATACCAATGTGATCAGATTCCTGTGATCAGATACCAATGTGATCAGATACCAATGTGATCAGACACGCAATGTGATCAGACACCAATGTGACAGATCACCAATGTGACAGATACCATGGTGATCGAACCATATGTGACAGATGACCAATGTGATCAGACACCAAGTGTATCAGACCCATGTGATCAGATCACCAATGTGATCAGATACCAATGTGATCAGACACCAATGTGATCAACACCAATGTGACAAGATACCAATGTGATCAATACCAATTGATCAGATACCAATGTGATCATAACCATGTGATCAGACACCAATGTGATCAGACACCAATGTGATCGACACCATGTACAGATCCAATGTGATCAGATACCAATGTGATCAGATACCAATTGATCAGATCCAATGTATCAGATACCAATGTGACAGACACCAATGTGATCAGATACATGTGATCAGACACATGTGATCAGACACCAATGTGACAGATACCAATGTGATCAGATACAATGTGCTCAGATACCAATGTGAATCAGATCACCAATGTGATCAGACACCAATGTGATCAGACACCAATGTGACAGATACCAATGTGACAGATACCAATGTGACTAGATACCAATGTGATCAGATACCATGTGATCAGACCCAATGTGACAGATACCAATGTTGATCAGATACCAATGTGATCAGATACCAAGGTGATCAGAGACCAATGTGATCAGATACACAATGTGACAGATACCAATGTGATCAGATACCAATGTGACAGATACCAATGTGATGATACCATTGACAGATCCAATGTGACAGATACCAATGTGACTCAGATACCAATGTGACGATACCAATGGTGATCTGTCGGCACACATGCTGTGGAAATCGCCAGCGGTATGTTAAACAAATCCGTTGACCTTAATACATTTCTGTAGCGAGCAAACAATAATAAAATACCCAGCACCCTTTGTGATTCACTGTAATGACCATGATTGTTGGAGCTGTCAATCATTTCCTTGCACTGTGTAATTATGTAGGAGTCATTTGGTCACATGGCCACGTCAGTAATTTGCATTGATGTGACCTTGAATTTTATTTGCAAAATCAGGTTAATAAGTGTTTGCGTTAGACAGGAACATTAAATTAACACACAGATCTCTACCAGTCCATACATTAGGGAAAGTGTATAGTTCAAACCTCATATGCGGTTTGGGCATCGGTCGGCCATGCCACCATACACCGCACGATCGGATGGGCGCCCTCTACTTAAAGTTAAATAAGCCGATACTGACCAATGGAAATTTTCCATCATTCCCGACTGATCGGAATGCCAACTATAGTAATGTATCGGCACGCCGATCGGTCGGAAACAGCCCCTGCACATGGACGATAATAGGGATTTACCCATTATTGTTCGTATGTATGGCCACCTTTACTGTGGTCTCAATACAAATGCTCTCCGCCCCCTGTGATCCTGTGGTCATTTTAAAGGTAGGAGTACGCCCTTTTAGAGAAAGGAGACCACAGTTCCCCTTTAAGATTCAATAATACGTCTTTATTCCAGTGTAAGACCAGGATAAAACTGCACAAAATAAAGAAAGGCAAAAAGGTTCCCCCCCATAATTAATTTGGTTGTAAAAATGATTAATCTGCATTGTATTACATATTAACAAGGTAGGAATGAACTGATATAGTAATTATTTGTAAATGAACTAGGATGCAGATCTCTCTAGTCGGAGCACTTACCATTTCTGCAGAGAAGCACGGCCACATAGTCCTGATAAAATCATTGTTACTCACACACTATTCGTATATTTCCGGTCGAGCAGGAGTGATGTGATGTGGTGAAGGTAGGGAGGGAATAAGATGACATTTTACTACTCGCGGCTTATGCTCTTTACTCTCGTATAGGTATAATAGACATTTGTACGTCGCGGCATTCGATGTCACTCGCGTAATAGGTATAATGCTGACTTTTCTCTGCGGATTCATGCTCGGTATAGGTATATTAGCCATGGTTAACTCCCGGATCGAATTTCTACACATGCTATTAGGTCGACATTTTGCTCCGCGACTCGATCCCGCTATAGGTATAAATAGAACATTTACTTACGTCGGGTATGTCGACGTATGCCTGACCCGCGATGTATGTGATATATAATGCTGATAGACTTTTACTCGCGGACGTTCGATCGGCCGCGCAGTATAGGTATAATAGACTTTTACCGCGTTGCGATGTGTTGGTATACTTTCTACTGCGTATTCTATGCTCGCGTAAGGTATAATAAGAATTCATTTATATTTCTCGGTATTATTACATTTAACAACGCGGATTCCGATGCTCGCGTATAGGTATAATAGACATTTTACTTGTGATTCGATATTTACTACGCGTATAGGTTATAATAGAACTTTTATACTGCACGGGATTCGATATTTACTCGCGTATAGGTATAATAGACATTTTACTTGCGGATTCGATATTTTACCACTCGTCGTATAGGTAAAATGTTTACTTGCGGAATTCGATATTTACTCGCGTATAGGTATAATAGACAGTTTTACTCAGGATTCGATATTTACTCGGTGTATATAATAGACATTTTACTTGTGGATTCGATATTTACTCGTGTATAGGTTTATAGACATTTACTTGTGTTCGATATTAACTCGTTATAGGTATATAGACATTTTACTTGTGGATTCATATTTACTCGCGTATGGTATAATAGACATTTTACTTGGGATTCGATATTTACCTCGCGTATAGGTATAATAGACATTTTACTTGAGATTCGATATTTCCTCGCTATAGTATATAGACATTTTACGACGGTATTCGATATTTACTCGCGTATAGGTATAATAAGACGTTTTAACTTGTGGATTCGATATTTACTCGCGTATAGGTATAATAGACATTTTACTTGTGGATTCGATATTTACTCGTATAGGAGGATAATAGACATTTACTTGTGATTCAAGACTTTACGCGCGTATAGGTATAATAGACATTTTACTTGTGGATTCGATATTTCACTCGCGTATAGGTATAATAGACATTTTACTTGAGATTCGATATTTATCTCCGGATAGGTATAAATAGACATTTTACTTGTGGATTCGATATTTACTCGCGTATAGGTATAATAGACATTTTACTACGGATCGATATTTACTCGCGTATAGGTATAATAGACATTTTTACTTTGGATTCGATATTCTCGCTATAGGTATAATAGACTTTTACTTGTGGATTCGATTTACTCTTGATAGGTATAATAGACATTTTACTTGGGATTCGATATTACTCGCTATAGGTATAATAGACATTTTACTTGGATTCATATTTACTCGCGTATAGGTATAATAGACATTTTACTTGCGGATTCGATATTTACTCGCGTAGGTATAATAAACATTTTACTTGTGGATTCGATATTTACTCGGTATAGGTATACTAGACATTTTACTTGATATTCGATATTACTTCGCGTATAGGTATAATAGAACATTTTACTTGCGGATTCGATATTTACTCGTGTATGGTATAATAGACATTTTACTACGGGATTCGATATTTACTCGTTATAGTATAATAGACATTTACTTGCGGATTCGATAATTTTAACTCGCGATAGTTATAATATACATTTTACTCACAGATCGATATTTACTCGCGTATAGTATAATAGACATTTTATTGGGGATTCGATATTTACTCGCGTATAAGGTATAATAGACATTTTTACTTGTGGATTCGATATTTTACTCGTGTATTGTATAAAGACTTTTACTTGCGGATTCGATATTTTACTCTCATATAGGTATAATAGACATTTTACTTACGGATTCGAGTATTTACTCGCGTATAGGTATAATAGACATTTACTTGGGGATTCGATATTTACTCGTATAAGGTATAATAGACATTTAACTGTGGATTCGATATTACTTTCTCGTGTATAGGTATAATAGACATTTACTTGTGGATTCGATATTGACTCGCGTATAGTATAATAACATTTTACTTGGATTCGATATTTATCTCACGTATAGGTATAATAGAACATTCACTTGTGGATTCGATATTTACTCACGTATAGGTATAATAGACATTACTTGTGGATTCGATATTTACTCACACTCGCGTATATGGTATAATAGACATTTTACTTCGCGGATTCGAATATTACTCACGTATAGGGTATACAATATCAGACATTTACTTGCGGATTCGCATATTTCTCACATATGGTATCCAATAGAATTTTACTTGTTGGATTCGGATATTACTCGCGTATAGGTATAATAGACATTTTACTTGCACATTCGAACAGTCGAACATTCCATACTTATCGAATCCGAAAAATATCGAAATCCGGGATAGTTCGAGAAGGTCCAAATTCGTTCTAATGTCGAATATTTCGATAGTCTCTAGTCCCATCTCATTTAGTTTTGAAGTCAGTCTGGGAGTTCCTTGGCTTGTTCGTTGATGTGGTTACATTGACAGAATCAGGAACTGCTAATGGCATTGGGCATGGTTATTGTTCCAATAAGTAAAGGGACCAGTCTGTGACACCTCAGTATGAGAACTGGCGCTCCATTCACAGTGAACTTCGTACACAATATAACGCTCTTTAAATAGGTACAGAGTCACGGAGATAGGATATAAGGCGTGATTGGCACCGAGAGCATAAGTGCAAACTCCCCTCTTAAAGGACCACTAACCAATATACTGGCAGCTTCCAGACAATTTTGTGACTGTTGTCGGCACAATGAAAACCTTACTGAATAAAAGTTTCTTATCGTTATTATGGTGCTAATTTACCCCAACACATCAGATGTTACTTTCAAAGTGTTAATAAGATTGATTGGTTGGGCAAATTAGCACCATTTATTAACGATAAGAACTTTTATGACATCTCCGCTGTTAAAGTGTTTGCTATTTCACCATATGTTCCATGGATCCACTAGACATGGTTTGATATGGGGTTTGGACTGCCCCTTTAAAACATCAATAACAGCACACTGGAGAGTAGATCGGTCTCTCTGCATTGCCCTGAATGTCCGCAAATATAAACTTGTAACCATATCCCGAGTTCTGTATGATCTAATATAGGGGACAGTATCCGTGTTCGGAAATAGAATGAATGGGAGTCATAACACATAGAGGAACAACAAACATATAAACAGTAAATATACTGTTCTAGAACCACAAATCCCGTGATGATCCTCTGGTATTCTCTCTATAAGACATTATTATGACTTTAACTCCTCTACACCATTCTAATAGCCCATGTGGCTGCAAATTCCAGATCAGATAGATAATATTGTAATTTAGCTATTTTGTACTCCAGCATTAATGCATATTCTGTAACATGACCTAAATGTACATAGACCCGATGACAATTTCGTGCTAATTTCCTCGGAATACGCCGGAAAATATCAGGAAGTTGAAAATGTAATCCCTAAAGTTGGACAAAGTCTAATGTCAATCAATAGTCTCCATAGAGCAGTGGTAATATTACCAATACTATGACCGTTGTTGGATACTGCCAAATGGTACCTCTAGTGACTACTGACACAAGTATATGGATACTATATATATATAATATATATAGTATTATATATTAAAATAATATTATTATTTACTATGGACTCAATATTAGATAGTACTATGTTTATATAATTATATATATACTATCATATATACATCTCTCATATTGTTGTATCTCTATACTACTATATATATCTGCTACTCTTTTTATTTTACTATATTTTTAATATAATTAATAATTATATATAAATAACTCTTACTCTCTTTCTCTCTTATCTCTCTCTCTTCTCTCTCATATTATTCCTCTTCTTCTCCTCTTCCTCCTCTGCACTCTTTCATCTCTCTTCTCTAGCATCTCGTCTCCCTCTCTCTTCTCTTCTCTTCTCCTCCCTCCTCTCTTTCCCATCCTTCTCCTCTACTCTCCTCTCCTGCCCTATCCTCTCCTCCCACCTCCCCTCTCTACCTCCCTCTACTCCTCTGCCTCCACCTCGACTGCCTCTCTCATCTCTTCGACTTCTCCGGCTCCTCCTCCTCTTCTCGCCTCCCTCTTCTCCCTCTGCGCTCCTCTCCCTCTGCTGCTCCACATCTCTCTCTCTCTCCTCTTTCTCCTCCCACTCTTCCTCTCTCTCTTCTATCTCCCCTTTCCTCTCCCTTTCTCCTCTCTCTTCTCTCTCTCTTCCTTCCTATTCCCTCCGCTCTCCTCTCTTCTCTCTCTTCTCTCTCCTTATCCTCCCCTCTTCTTCTCTTCCCAAACAAACAACCCGCCACCGCGTTCCACCGTGTCATTTGTTGTCCGCAATCCAGCCCCCAAAATATCATGTTGTTTTTCCTTTCGCGGCTGTCCACCGCAGCCGGACGGATACTTCAACGGGTCAGGAAAACCATTGGCCATGGGTTGGTCCTTAATGGGCCGCCACACTCGTGTCATGGTACAATGGATGCCGTGGCTACTATAATTAACAAACCGTTGGAAAAATATCCTTCAAACCTCAATGAAATAAGCCAGTACCTTAATACCGATGAAACGCCTTGCTATGCTTCTGATGCCCCGCAGGAAAACTGATCACATTAGAAACCTGTATGATCCTGTTCTGAGCCTGTAGGCATAGGCTCAAAGAGGCAACAGTGGGATTTAACATTCATTCAGTCATTGCTGTGATGGCACTGTCAAATCCATAACTGGCAGTTACTAACTGGAAAAACCAGAAGCAGAAACGGGGCAACAGACATGCATGTGCAGGATTATTCATGGTTAGAACTTACACTCATTCAGATTTCAAAACATTACCGTTTAGGGTTTTGGGGGGTACTTTTACCTGTATGTATTTTATTATTTAGGCGGGACTTTTTTGTGTCCAGGCACTCCCTTTTACCTTGCACAGGGTCCCACGGCGGCAGGGAACTTGGAAAGACGTCGGGTGCGTGCCACAACGCCTCCAGGCGTGTGCACGGCCATGCACAGATGGTGCACGCGATGTGCGCAGATGTTGCACGGATGTGGCACCGGCTTTTAAAATAAGGCAGGAGTGCTGGAACTGGTGCTTGGATATGTTTGTTTCCCACAGCGCGATTCCGTGATCTTTACCTGTTCTCGTTCCTGTCCCAGTCCTTTCCTGTTCCTCATTCCAGTCCTCGTACCTGTGCCTCATTCAGTCCCTCGTTCCTGTGCCTCATTCCAGTCCTCGTTCTGTGCGCCTCATTCTCAGTCCCTCGTTTCCTGTGTCTCATTTCAGTTGCTCCGTTCCATCCTTGTTCCTGTGTCCTCATTCAGTCCTCGTTCCAGTCCTTGTTTCCGGTGCCTCATTCATCCTCTTCCTGTGCTCCTCTTCCAGTCCTCGTTCCAGTCCTTGTTCCTGTGCCTCATTCCAGTCCTCGTTCCATCCTTGTTCCTGTGCCTCATTCAGTCCTCTTTCCTGTGCACAGCTCCGGTATCTTGCTACTATGACTTGACTCTTCAACTCATCGCTCACAGGACTGGGGCTCCGCAACCTGGTGTGGCTCAGCAGCACAACATCCCCACCATCAGGGCTCTGGAGAAGACCTGGCCATACGTTCGCGCCCCAAGTGCTTGCGGATAATCCTGCTCAATACACCATTCCTAGGCCCCATACACATATCATATTATCTGCACACTGGCATACTTTTAACAATAGAAAAATATCATACACTTCCTAGGCCCCATACAATTCATTTATCTGCACCTGGCATACATATAAACATAGAAAAGAATATCATGCACATGTCTAGGCCCCATACAATATCATATTATCTGTATACAGTATATTCTATATATAATAACACATAGAAAAGATAATCAATACACATTCCTGGGCCCCATACAATATCATATTATCTGCACACTGCCATAACATTATAAACATAGAAAAGATAATCAATGCACATTCCTAGGCCCCATACAATATCATATTATCTGCAACACTGGCATCATTGTAAACATAGAAAAGATATCAAATGCACATTCCAGGCCCCACAATATCATATTTCTGTATATACAGTATATCTATATATATACAACATAGAAAGATATCAATGCATCATTCCTAGGCCCCTATCATATCATATTATCTGCACCACTGGCATACACTTGTAAACATAGAAAGATATCAATGCACATTCCTAGGCCCCAAATATACATTTACTACTCACATTAGTCTCATCACAGTATACATTATAACATAGAAAAGATAATCAATGCCACATCCTCTAGGCCCCCATACAATATCATTTATCTGTGCACACTGTGCCATACCATATAAACAGTGAAAAGAATCAACTGCCAATTCCTAGGCCCCATAACAATATCATATATCTGCACACTGGCAATACATTATAAACATAGAAAAAATAATCAATGCACATTCCTAGGCCCCATACAATATCATATTATCTGTATATACAGTTATCTATATATATAAACATAGAAAGATATCAATGCACATTCCGACGCCCCATACAATCTCATATTATCTGCACACTGCCATACATTATAACATAGAAAGATAATCAATGCCCATTCCTAGGCCCCATACAATATCATATTATCTGCACACTGGCATACATTATGAACATAGAAAGATAATCAATGCCATTCCTGGGCCCCATACAATATCATATTATCTGCACACTGGCATACATTATGAAAATAGAAAAGATAATCAATGCACATTCCTAGACCCCATACAATATCATATTATCTGTATATACAGTATATTTCATATATAACATATAAAAGATAATCAATGCACATTCCTGGCCCCATACAATATCATATATCTGCACACTGACATACATTATAAACAAGGGGGTTAGTATACATTACTGTGATCACATGAATGAAAAGCCTTCCAACCCACGTCAAGTAACCCCAGTTCTGGAAGGTTCCTAACGTCTAACCTTTTTACTTTCAATTACGATTAACAAACTTTTGTCATTTCTCATTCTTACACACTGGATCCATATAACAGGCTTTCTCACTTCCCCCCAGCCCTTTGGCTTTTTAAAATGAGGGAAGACAACTTGCCCTGTATACATGGATATTCTTCTCTCACAAAGAACTTTAGGACAGTCACACCACATTCCAATCCCTGGATACACGTTTAGGTAGAACAGCAATCTATGCTCTAACTTTAGATGCACATTAGCAATGCCAACATTAGAATGTACTGTAGTACATTACTCACCCATTTGTTCTGTATACTTTGTAGCAATTAACACATTAAGGAAATATATAGATTTAGATATTAATTGTCTACACACTTAACACACAGCTGGGTTTAAATTAGAACTGCAATCTGGTGGGTTTCTTGGAAACACAGAAAAGATAGTTGTAAATCTTCCAGTCTGTAATTGCTTCAACTGTGCATCGCATTTCTATTGCGAGGGCAAAGTCCTTTATTCACATGCTCACGTCGGCTGATAAATGATATTCATCTTGAAAACATATCCCGTGTCCACTTATACTAACAACAGCAGCATTTATAAAAAAACGACCAGTTTAAAAGCTTCTTAGTTCTTTCCTCAATGTAATGTTTTCTGTAGTTACTATAAGGTTTTCTACTGAAACGATAACAGTAAACAAATTAATACTAGGACATTTCTAGCCACCACAAAATACTGGAATAAGTGGAAGGGGATTACAGGTAGGGATGGCCGGTTCGCGGATCCGAACCCCGTATCCTGCTGCAAACTTATCCCGTTCGCGAATAGCGGATTTTTTAGTATTTTCCGCCTTCCGAACTTCTGAACCACGGATTTCTCGTATTTTCGAAAATTTTCGAAATTACGAGGATTTCTGTATTTTCTATTTTTTTTGTTTTTTTTATTTTAATGGGTCCACTCGCTGATTTTTGACATTTTCCAATTTTTCTGAAATTTGCGATCCCAGCGACCAGATTTTGCGAAGTTTCGGACACTCTAATTACAGGAGACTGTGCCCCAATTTGAGGATGTCACTGGAATGGGATATGTAATAGTATGTTTAAGGGATCAATAAATACTTTAGTGATTAAAGACTGAAGTTGAACGTTTAGACCCAATATGAATTGACACAGATTAGTTTATTTTATTGTACTGCCCTGGACTATTGGTGATTTACGTGAAAAACGCTCCTCTGGTTTATTTTCTATCTCATACAGACAAAGAATTGTCACTGTCATTTGAATATTTGGGAAATATACGTTTGATTGCCTAATATGTGAATTGCAGAAAACCTACTTTTAAATTACACCATAACTAAGGGAATCAGTTTTATAATGACAGGAGATATGTAATTGAAGGGTATAGAGGAATCATGGGAAGTACCTGAGGAAGGGTGTAACCATGAAATTGTTCACATACCAATGTCACAATGAATTTGAAGTTTTCCAGTTGAGTGTCTTTTTGTTAACTCCTAGTAATCATGAAGAAACACATTCTATTCTTCTAGGCCAACGTGTTAAAGGGAAGTTCCAGTGCAATATACATAGTATTTCAGTAAAAGAGCAGTATTTTCCCTCCCAATGACCTTAATCTGCCCATTCAGAATTGTGTCTGTGTATAAATAAATGCAACTGAAATACTGACTTCCTGTTTGCAGGACCCCTAATAGAGACTGTTATGGTCTTGCCCTTGTCTCGGGGTTGATTCAGTTGCTCAGTAGAGATCTGAGCATCTTTAACCCATCCAACAGCCAATCAGTAGAGATTACAATTAGGAACAGTCCAAGGTAGTGGTGCATCTCTGGGAAGAAGAAGGACCGTTATGAACCTGAAATGTCAGCTCACTAATGTCAACAGCAGGAACAGCAAGGGTATGAAATCAACTGATTGTTCAAATGGGAGAGAACTGTAGAATAACTAAGAAGGCATTACACAAACTAACAATGTAACAATATTGACATTTCCACTGAACTGTCCCTTTAATACTTGGTGAACTATATCGTTCTTTGGTTTGAACTATACACTTTCCCTAATGTATGGACTGGGTAGATCTGTGTGTTAATTTAATGTTCCTGTCTAACGCAAACACTTTATTAACCCGATTTTGCAATAAAAATTCAAGTTCAATCAATGCAAATTACTGACATGGCCATGTGACCAATGACTCACTAATATACACGTGCAAGGAAATGATTGACAGCTCCCAACAATCATGGTCATTACAGTGAATCACAAGGGGTGCTGGGTATTTTATTATTGTTGCTCGCTACAGAAATGTTATTTAAGGTCAACGTATTTGTTTAACATACCGCTGGCGATTTCCACAGCATGTGTGCCGACAGATCACATTGGTATCGATCACAATTGGTATCTGTCACATTGGTATCTGATCACACTTGGTACTGTCACATTGTATCTGATCAACATTGGTATCTGTCCATTGTATCTGATCACATTGGTATCTGTCACTGGTATCTGTCACATTGGTTCTGATCACATGGGTATCTGTCACATTGGTATCTGATCACATTGTATCTGATCACATGGTAATCTATCACATGGTCTGATCCATTTGTATCTGATCACATTGGTATCGTCACATTGGGTATTATCACATTGTCGTCGGTATCTGATCACATGTTCTGATCACTGGTAATCTGATCACATTTGGTATCTGATCACATTGGATCTGATCACATTGGTATCTGATCACCATTGGTATTGTCACATTGGGTATCTGGATCACATTGGTACTGATCACTGGTATCTGTCACATTGGTATCTGATCACATTGGGGTATCTGTCACATTGGTATCTGATCACATTGGTATCTGATCACATTGGTTCTGATTCACATTGGTATCTGTCACATTGGTATCTGATCACACTTGGTGTATCCTGGTCGCATTGGTATCTGATCACATTGGTATCTGATCACATTGGTACTGATCACATTGGTATCTGATCACATTGGTGTATCTATCACATTGGTATCTGTCACATTGGTATCTTCACATTGGTATCATGATCACATTGGTATCAGATCACATTGGTATCTGATCACATTGGTGTATCTGTCCATTGTATCTGTCACATGGTATCTGATCACATCGAATCGACACTCGTATCTGATCACATCGGAATCTGATCACATCGTGTTGATCACATCGTGTCTGATCACATTGGTGTCTGATCACATCGGTATCTGTCACATCGGTATCTGTCACATCGGTGTCTGATCCATCGGTGTCTGTCACATTGGTGTCTGATCACATTGGTGTCTGATCACATTGTGTCTGATCACTTGGTCTCTGATCCATTGGTATCTGTCACATTGGGTATCTGATCACATTGGTATCTGTCACATTGTGTCTGATCACATTGGTGTCCTGATCACATTGGTGCTGATCACATTGGTGTCTGGTCACTTGGTTCTGATCACTTGGTGTCTGATCACATTGGTGTCTGATCACATTGGTGTTGATCACATTGGTGTCTGATCACATTGGTACCACTGATCACATAGTATCTGTCACTTGGTTTCTGGTCACATGGTACTGATCACATTGTATCTGATCACATTGGTGTCTGATCACATTGTTATCTGCTCACATTGTTATCTTGATCACATTGATCTGTCACATTGTATCTGATCACTGGTATCTATCACATTGGTGTCTGATCACATTGGTTTCCTGATCACATTGTGTCTGATCACATTGGTGTCTGATCACATTGGTGTCTGATCACATGGTGTGTCTGATCACATTGGTGTCCTGATCACATTGGTATCTTCACCATCGGTATCTGTCACTCGGTATTGCTTGATCACATTGGTATCTATCCATTGGTATCTTCACATGGTATCTGATCCATTGGTATCTGATCACATTGGTATCTGTCACATTGGTATCTGTCACATTGGTATCTGATCACATTGGTATCTGATGCCACATTGGTATCTGATCACATTGGTATCTGATCACATTGGTACTGATCACATTGGTATCTGTCCATGTACTGATCCATTGGTTATAAATCACATTGGTATCTGATCACATTGGTATCTGTCACATTGGTATCTGATCACATTGGTATCTGATCACATTTGGTTCTGTCACATTGGTGTCGATCACATTGGTATCTGATCACATTGGTTATCTGATCACATTGTGTCTGATCACATTGATCACATTGGTATCTTCACATTGGTATCTGTCACATTGGTATCTGATCACATTGGCTCCTGATCACATTGGTATCTGTTACATTGATCTGATTCACATTGGTGTCTGATCACATTGGTATCTGATCACATTGGTATCTGTCCACATTGGTGTCTGATCACATTGGTTCTATCATCATTGGTATCTGTCACATTGGTTCTGATCACATTGTGTATCTATCACATTGTATCTGATCACATGGTATCTGATCATCGCTTGGTATCTGTCACTTGGATGCTGATCACATTGGTTCGATCACATTGGTATCTATCACATTGGTATCGTCACATTGGTGTCGGATCACATTGGTGTCTGTCACATTGGTATCTGATCACATTGTATCTGATCACATTGGTGTCTGATCACATTGGTATCTGATCACCTTGGTATCTGTCACATTGGTGTCTGATCCATTGGTAGCATCTGATCACATTGGTATCTGATCACATTGGTATCTGTCACATGGTGTCTTCATCACATTGGTATCTGATCACATTGGTATCTGATCAATTGGTAGCTTGATCCCATTGTATCTGATCACATTGGTTTCTGATCACATTGTGTCTGATCACATGGTATCTGATCACATTGGTATCTGATCACATTGGTTCTGCACATTGTATCTGATCCATGGTATCTGATCACATTGGTATCTGATCACATTGGGTGTCTGATCACATTGGTATCTGATCACATTTGTGTCTGATCACTTGGTGGTCTGTCACATTGGTTCTGATCACATTGGTTCGATCAAATTGGTATCTGATCACCTTGGTATCTGATCACATTGTCTGATCAATTGGTGTCTGATCACATTGGTGTCTGATCACATTGGTTCTGATCACATTGGTAATCTGATCACATTGGTATCTGATCACATTGTATCTGTTCACATTGGTATCTGATCACATTGGTATCTGATCACATTGGTATCTGATCGACATTGGTATCTGATCACATTGTGTACTGATCACATGGTAATCTGATCACATTGGTGTATGATCACATGGTACTGATCACATTGGATCTGATCACATTGGTATCTGAAACATTGTATCTGATCACATTGTATCTGATCACATTGGTATCTGATCACCATTGGTATCTGATCCCATTGGTAATCTGATCACATTGGTATCTGATCACATTGGTATCTGATCCATTGGTATCTGATCACATTGGTATCTATCACATTGGTCTGATCACATTGGTATCGGATCACATTGGTATCTGATCACACATTGGTATCTTCCAATGGTGTCTGATCACATGGTATCTGTCACATTGGAATCTGATCACATTGGTATCTGATCACATTGGTATCTGATCACATTGGTATCTGATCACATTGGTATCTGTCACATTGGTATCTGATCACAAATTGGTACTGATCACATTGGTGTCTGATCACATTGGTATCTGATCACATTGTATCTGATCACATTGGTATCTGATCACATTGGTATCTGTCACATTGTATCTGATCACATTGGTATCTGTCACATTGGTGTCTGTCACATTGGTGTCTGATCACATTGGTATCTGTCACATTGGTATCTGATCACATTGTATCTGTCACATGGTATCTGATCCACATTGGATCTGATCTACATTGGTTTCTGATCACATTGGTATCATCACATTGGTATCTATCACTGGTACTGATCACATTGGTATCTGATCACATTGGTTGTCTGATCACATGGTATCTGATCACATTGGTCATCTGAATCACATTGGTATCTGTCACTGGTATCTGATCACATTGGTAATCTGATCACATTGGTGTCTGATCAATTGGTAGGTACCCTGATCACATTGGTATCTGATCACATTGGTGTCTGATCACATTGGTGTCTGATCACATTGGCATCTGATCACATTGGTATCTGATCACATTGTATCTGATCACATTGGTATCTGATCACATTGGTATCTGATCCATTGGTATCTGATCCATTGGTATCTGATCACATTGGTATCTGATCACATTGGATCTGTCACATTGGTATCTGTCCTTGTCTGTCTGACACATGCTGTGGGAACAGAACACTGGACATTTCCGATCTCAATGCGGTTTGGGCTCGTCGGCCATGCCACCATACACCGCACGATCGGATGGGCGCCCTCTACTTAAAGTTAATAAGCCGTACTGACCAATGAAATTTTCCATCATTCCCGACTGATCGGAATGCCAACTATAAATGTATCGCACGCCGATCGGTCGGAAACAGCCCCTGCACATGGACGATAATAGGGTTTACCCATTTTGTTCGTATGTATGCCACCTTTACTGTGGTCTCAATACAATGCTCTCCGACCCCTAGTACGCCTCAAATTCTATGACCATTCTATACGATGGCACCCTGACGACCCATATGTGCTGAGATGCTCTCCAGGCACCCAATAGGTGAGTCACACTCACAGTACTAGCGGAAAACCCCTTTATACTGGCTATAATTCTGGATAGATTCAGCTAGAAGCTGATCCTTGGTCATTTTAAAGGTAGGAGTACGCCTTTTAGAGAAAGGAGACCACAGTTCCCCTTTAAGATTCAATAATACGTCTTATTCCAGTGTAGACCAGGATAAAACTGCAAAAATAAAGAAGGCAAAAAGGTTCCCCCCCATAATTAATTTGGTTGTAAAATGATTAATCTGCATTGTATTACATATTAACAAGGTAGGAATGAACTGATATATGTAATTATTTGTAAATGAACTAGGAGCAGATCTCTCTAGTCGGAGACTTACCATTTCTGCAGAGAAGCACGGCCACATAGTCCTGATAAAATGAATCAAGTGCAGCAAAGGCTTGGGGCGAGTCCCGTCATAAAGCTAAACGTAATGTTCTCCTTCGATATCACTGTATCTGCGTAGATCGGAGAGGAAGACAATCCACTGGTGTTTCAGATACAGGATAAGGGTCTTGGAAATGATACCTAACTGACGTCCCAACTTCAAACATTGCAGACACCTCTAAAAGAAGGAAACGTGAGAATGAATAGACCAAAGTCATAGAAAGACTGCTGGGTAATGTTCATTTAAAGTGTATTATTCAATGGAATGTGCAGGAAATTCGTTTTATTTTATAAAAACAGATTATCTTTGTTTATTAATAATAGATCTCTCGTTTTAATTAAAAGCAACTTAAATAAAACAACTTGAATTGCTGCCTTCATTTCAGAACAGACACAACCCTCCAAACCTCTCAGGTCCATCACAATGTCAAACCCCCTTCCGAATGGGCGAGCGGTTACACATTTACAAGTTCCCACATGATGGCCGAAAACCATACAATTCATACAAACACCTTTGTAGGGGCCTGATAGAGTAATTGGTCTTTTGTTAGATAGCTAGAGGGTCAAAGCTTTTCTTATTCTGCTGCAGTTCATGGCCAGTAGATGTTATAGAGTGTAAAGTATTCTAGTAAATGTTTCTTTTCTGTGGTTCTTTATTGAGAAGTTTGTCCCAGGTAAAGGGAAAAGAGTGGAATCTAGTCAAAAGGTAGTTATTGGTAAGTGATGAGGTTAAGCCATGTTATAGATCATTCTAGGAGTTAAAGGTAGGAGTAGGGTAGCTAGTGAGCAGCCTGAGTTCCAACAAGGAGATTTAATAAGGACTAGAGTCCTAGGGATCATTCCTTAGAGAAGGGACTCGTTGTATAGGGCTTTAGAGTAGTAGGTGTTGCTTAGGTTCACCACTTCAAGACATTTGGCAAATCAACTACTCCTTGTTCTTTTATTGATCCACGTATATTGGAGTGTCCATGTTAAATATTATGCGTCACTACTATGCTACCTGCAATTTACCTGAATGTCCTAATTCGATCGCAATAAAGATTAATTAAGAACCATTGGTGCATTCACTGTGTTCTACGAAGTTCAGCAGCACCCTGTCTCCGCTCAAAAGCCACATGCATTGGTTTTCTTTACAGCAATCTTTCATCTGTGAAGGTTGTGCATATAACAAGCACCCCCCATACATTAATGAAGAGGAGGTTGTGTCCCATTAAACACAATAGCCACAAAGTTACCTTTTGTACATAAAGGACCTTCATAAGCAGAGTTTGTACAATCACATAAATACCATTTGCCTCTCCACACATTTCCCACCGTTGGCACATAAATTTCCATAGGTGCTGCAATGACCTGACATCCGGTCTGACATCTGGGGTTATTCTGGCTCTATCCTCAAGGTCATCATCTGTCCATTTAGTTGAGGCACGGATGCACCCAAAAATATCCTCTTTGTCTGGACAAAGTTCCTCCTGGTGGTAAGTGAAGTTTAAATGACTAACAACCAACATGGTAATACCAAAAGATTAATCCACGTGATTTGTATGGTGATGATATATGGGTCTTTACCTTAAATGGCATGTCCACCTACAACACTAAAATGTAACCCATTACTGGCCCCACTGTGTAGTGTTAAAAAATCCTTACCCTACATCTCTGCTTCAAATGGCTCTCCTGCAGTGACCATCCTAGTCCCTTATGGCTGCTTGTATCTCTGACATTAAATGTTTTTTCTGTGTGTAGTTATGGGCAGATAAAAGGCGTCAGGATTAAAACATTCTCCTGGGTTATAGACCAGACACTGTCCACTTCAGTTTACCTTTAGCTCTAATTGTAATGCAAATGAATCAAAATCTCCTTAAACTTCTGTTCCCAATGGACATTGGGATGTTAGAAGACACATTCCTGGGAAAGCCTTTCAGTTGATTTAATGAGAACCTGGACCATGTTACAAACAGCAGTACAAGAAGAAGAGGAAGTCACTGACCCTTTAATTTATACTGAAATAGTAGTTATTGTATCTAAGGTCTCCAGAACACATGTATCCTAGAAATAGATCCTACGTTCTTACCTACATAGAGTTGGCTGCTGAGCGGCAGGCGGACACGTCCATCTAATGGTCTCTGCATGAGTTTCCTTGGAAGGTTATCCACCGTCAGTGTCGCCTCTTTCATGTTCCTCTCTGCCCTAACAAAATGCCACTGACCATCATTTAGAGCTGCAGCTGATTGTAGAGAAACCTCAGTGGGGCCACCTCCAACATCTAATGAAAATGTGACCAGGTACGGAGCTGTAGAACAAAGTTTTAAAGCTTAATTTGGTTTGTATAAAATACTCAGTATCAGTGAAGCTTTAAAAAGATTTTCATTGGAACAGAAAAAAAAACTTGTTGCAGTGGTAATGTTAGCTATACACTAGGCAGACGTTAGATAGATTAGATGTGTGTCTGTAGACGAACGTCTGATCAAATATCTAGACACCGCACATTTCCCAGACGTCGGTTCTTATCATCCCATGTTCCTGCAATGTTCCCACCTGGTCCATTCATTTCTGTAAGTATGTACGTGGTGTGATGTGCTACACATTCTCTCCCAAGAGGTCTGCAATCAGTAGTGATGGCCCGATTCGCGGATCTGAACCCGGATCCGCAGCAGATTTCCCTCATTCGCGAACGGCGGATATTGCGGATTTTCCGGATTTCCGCCTTCCGAACTTTTCCGAGCCTCGTGTTCGAAAATTTTCGAAATTACAAGGATTTCTCGTATTTTCGAAAATGCACGAAAAACCGTATTTTCGAAAATTTTCTAAATTACGAGGATTTCTCATATTTTCGAAAATGCACGGAACCCGTATTTTAGAAAATTTTCGAAATTACGAGGATTTCACGTATTTTCGAAAAATTTATCATTTTAATGGGTCCGCTCGCGGATATTCAAATTTTCTAATTTTTTTGAAAATTCGCGGATTCTCGAGAGGACCGGATTTTGCGAAGTTCGGACATCTCTAGCAATCAGCTGTTTAAAAGACCGGACTGGAAGTGCAGTATTCCCAAATATAAAAAAGTAGGTAGGAGCAAAAAACTAAACTAAAAAAAGTAAATTTTTCCATAAAGTTTTTTTTTTTATAATTATAGACACTGAATCATAAACATGTTTATAACTTCCACCACGCAGCCAAGGAAGGATATGGACTGTGTTCCTTTCATGTTCTTGTGGGTAATTCAGAAAGCACAGAGATTCTTATAAACTATTAGCTATTGCCGACAGAAGCAAAACATCAACTTATTCCTCACAGTAAAATGTGCATCAAACATCTGACAAGGAATCTTCAAAATAAAAACTATTTGACTGAGAAACATTTTCCTCCCACACAGAATCTTAAGATAAATCTGCTTGAGATTTGCACTGTTTGTTCGACAGCGTTTATCATGTTATTAGGCTGCTGAGATTTGTGAAAGGTTATTACTCAAATCTTTCAAAATGATTTTATATTGTGTTTACAAATCAGACTTTGCCAACGTCAAGCTGATAGTGTTTCCATCATTGACTAAGCCTTGATTGTAGACATACGTCAGTATAAAAAGGTTGTGGTGCACTTCAAACAAAGACGTCCGTAACTTAAAATCCAATCTTTATTCAGGAACTATTCCACATGTATCCCACTGACATGGTGGCTAAACAGCAACGCCTTACGCGTTTCGGACCTGGATGGTCCTTAATCATGGCTACACAGCCAATTTAAAGTTAATTTCATCAATGACGTCATTGAGATCACAACATTTAACTTTGACAATATGTGACCAAAAGGAGACAGCATAGTCTGCAGAATGCAGAGATAATTTTCATTGGGCCTGGTGACCAGACAGCATTTTGTCCCTGCTAAACCTGAGTGGATTTCTCATGATTCATGACTTCTTGGATTTAAATGTTTGGGTATTCAACAATTATGTGATTGGGGTAGGATTGGGGTTGGGGTAGGACACTAGCCAATGATAATAAGGATACAATTGGCAAAGCTGTATTAAGTAAATCAATAAATCAAGAATTTTTGTTTTAAAAGGGAACTGTGGTCTCCATTTAAGTGGCCTTTATTAAAAAAATTCTAATAATAACACGCACTCCTATCTTTAAATTGACTCCAGGATCACGCCCAAAGTTACAGCAGCAGAAACATTTTTTCCTGTGAGCTGTGACATCACCAGTACCACTACTTTTTAAAGCTACAAACCAGAAAACAAATAAGGTGTTCACAGGTAGAGGAAAGTACAGAGAATGGTTGCAGGTCTGTAACTAGCTTCAAAAAAGCTTTAAACACCGATCATCATGTGCCTGTCATAGACTCAGAAAGACAATGAAGTGAAACTTAACCAGCTTCTAACTAGATGCTAGGTCTCTAGTTATAAGCTAGAGCCCTCATCCTAAGTATGAGAGTTCTTTTAGAGGGCACTTGTATGGAGAGCAAAGTTATCCATACAGAAAATATATATTTGTTACAGTTTAACCATCTAAATAATCAAATTCTACCCCAAAATATAGTCTACTTGTTCTAAATCTATCCATAATATAGTCTGAAAGAAGCAAGCTACCTACTCATACTAACTGAAGTATTACTAAATAAGGAGTATTAAATAACACTAACAGTTGGTAAAAAAACAAACACTTTTCTCACTTTTGCTCAATAATCCAATTTTTATAGAGTTACTAAGATTTTTTGCAGAAAAGAAAAATGTTTTCACCCAGTCCCCTATTTGTTTCACCCACAAAATCTTGTGAACAAATAGGGGCTGTTGAAAAACCTTGCAGTGGAGCCCCTGTAGCTATGTTTTTGTCTCTTTAAAAATGTGGAGGTAATAATTAGTGATCTGCAAAAATATCGGTGCTAATTAGTATAGCATTAAAATTGTTGAAAGTAACACTTGGTCATAAATTGTCACCTAGATCTACATAAGGTAGAGAATTGTTTGAAATATAGATGTTTAAATTATCCCTAAATGTTAGGGTTGTGTAACAATGACCCTGAGAACAGATAGGGGGGACTTAAATATCGGAGTAAACAATGTTATACCATCTTTTCTTAGTTATTATTCAGTTTCATATAGTTATGGATAATCCTTACTATGTTTTTGACTGCCATAGAGCTATAAGAAGATAACTGTCTGTTACCATCTGGTTTCTCAAAATAACTACATTTAAAGTTGCAATTAATCTATATACTTCAACACTTCATAACAACATCAACTCTCATTTGAATGTACATTTAGAGAAAAGGCAGGTGTTACACATCAACACCTCTTCCCTTTAACATTAGTTTCCCATCTTTGGTAGAGTATCAGCTGTCACCTAATTAGATGGTCTGTGTTGAGAGGGTCTCTCTGTCACTTTGCTGTTTCTGGTTTTTACTTCTTTATTGTGTTTTGAGCTACTAGCAGTGAAGTATTGGTATCAATAAAGAATTGCATCAAAAACATCCAATAAAAGTAGAAAACAAGAAAAGGCTCTAAGGCATATTTAGAGAAAATGCAATGTGTTTCCCATGTAAAAAAAAGATTAGAACAGCACAGGCTTGGAAACTCCATTAAAATGAACATGTTTACATTTTGTGTCAAGTTATTTTTATTAGCAATACAGAAAGATCATTTTAGCTCATACACAGAACTAAAAGAATAAAGTTGGGTGTTGAAGGAAGTCTATTATTGTGCAGTTACAAAGATAGTTAATAAGATCAGCTTTTCAATATAACAAAACTGGGTGTCCCTTATGATAAAAGTCCCGTATCTGTTAAGCACTAACCATGAGTTCCAGTTTGATAAATGGATTTTTTTTCTAAACTGGGAATTGAAAATATTAATATATCGAATATATAAAAATATTTTAAAATCTTGAATTCAAAAATGATATTGAAAACCAAAATTTCAAAAATTAGATTGGGGAAAACAGTTTTTGAAAATTGAAAATTATAAATTGCTATTGAAAATTCATAAAATTCCAATTCAATTTGGTTCAAATTGGATCTTGGGAAGTTCAATAGGTTCAGCGGAAACTCGTCACTTTTGTTCATCTCTAGTAAGCACTAGTGATGGCCCAGTTCGCGGATCCGAACCCGGATCCATGGCGGATTTACCTCGTTCGCGAACGACAGATATCGCAGATTTTCCGGTTTTCCGCCTTCCGAACTTTTCCGAACTGCGTTTTCAAAAATTTTCGAAATTACGAGGATTTCTCGTATTTTCGAAAATACAAGAAATCCTCGTAAATTCAAAATTTCGCGGATTTTTTTTACATTTTGGATGGAGCAACCCACATTAATAGGTTTTAATGGGTCCGCTCGCGGATTTTCGAATTTTCGAAAATTTGCGGTTCCTCGAGTGGACCGGATTTTTCAAAGTTCGGACATCTCTAGTAAGCACCCCCGATATGTAAGATTTCAATGAATCATTCAGCAACTGATCTTACATATTGTTAGGATCACAGCCTTGTCTGGAGTATGGAGATCACTGGGAGTTTGCTAATGGAGCACTGGGAGTGATTATATTTACAGAGGCAACATTAGATATGAGATCCCTTATCTGATACTTCTTTAGGATTACAATTTCCCCATAAGAGGCACTAAGGTAATAAGTAAACTTTCATCACTATTTCCACAACACCTAGGTCTTACTCTGATTGGTTAGTCTCTGACCAATGAAATTGTTTAGTAGAAAAGGCTAGCATATTTACAAATGGGTGGTAAAATGTTTTGTTTTTTTCCACTACCTTTCTCCATAGCATCAGATATCATTGCAATGTTGTGGTTTATAATAGTGTGAAAAGTTATTAATAGCGATTGTTATGGTAAAAATAAAAAAACATGGCGGTGGGGGTTGAGTGATAATTGGTAGTCAGGCTGTGCTGGCTATAGGCTGCAGACAGCAGGGGTGTGTGTGTGCTGGCCGGGGTTTGCAAGAGTGTGTGCAGGGGGGTATCATGGAAGGGGGTGACCCCAAGAAAGACCAATGTGGAGCTGCACCTTATCCATCAAAAGAGTCCTTGTGCCCTTGGAAGAATCCCTGTGGGGTCCCAAAGATTGAGACATGAAGATATGAAATATAATTGGGCATTACCAGTCATAAGGTAAAGACACTACAAATGTCCCTTTAATTTCTACATATCATTTATTACTTTTTATACAAATAACCCTCTTAGAACAGTCTACAAGAGCAACTAAGGCGCTGACTGGCAGATCTTCAAAGACCCCCGATCAAGCGGCCACACACGTGACAATCAGGTGAAGCAGACGTTCAACAGGTTCCATGTTCCCTTTACCCAAAGAATACAATTAGTGATTTTGTTATTCATAGCTGTTTGTTTTATTTAAAATTTTATGTCCGCTAATATGAAAAACAACGGAATTAGATTTTGATGCACAATTAACATTATATCAAAGTTCATCACAGAGTGATTAGCTTCGGAGAATCTGATTGTTTATTTAATGACACTACTGGCCCGCAGGCCGAGTCTTTATTGCATTCAGAGCTGAAGTTATTATAATGAAAGTTTCACCATATTGCCAGGCAGAATGGTAATTTCATTTATCTGGAGAAAACAAACCAATCAATTGGATATATAAAATACCATTATCTGCCAGCACTTTGTTTCAGATTATAGGACTTATCACCGAAGGGTCTTATCTTTCAAACACTGCAATATATTCTGAGAAAACTCATTTATCCTTTGATTATTGTAATGGCTTACAGACAGTAAGCAGCTTTCCAACATGTGTCAGCTTCAGGGGAGCATTTCAGCACAATCTTACACCATATCATAATGACTCCTATTGCGTGATTTGTAAATTTGTTTAGTTTAAGATAAATAAAGAGTTACAGTAAATACCTGTGTCTTTCTTACAAGACTTAAAGCAATATCTGGCTATTGAAAAATTATTTGTAATCTACAAATAAAAATTTTAGGCTATTTTTATTTAAAAATTTTCAACCCCCCCCCCAAAACAAAAAAAAACAAATGAACTTTAATCCCACAAAGAGTTAATTAAAATGATTCTTGTCCCACCCCTTTATAATAATAGCCAATCACTCTTCAGCATCGTTCATTTCATTGATGAAAAAATCAAGCGAAAAATAACCTACTTCTTTCATAACCTACTTCTTTCAGTAAATTTCAGTGTAAACCTCAATCTGTAGTTACTCCTTTACCAGGGGGTCATATTTACTGAGCTTTGGAATTTGTTTCAAATAGAGATGGGCGAACTTCAAAAAGTTCAGTTCGTTTTCGAACTTTCGAACTTCAGTAAAAGTTCGAAAGTTCAAATTCGGACCCATTAAAGTCAATGGGAGAGTGATAGTTCGAAAAGTCAGAGTGATTTACAGCTAAAATAACAATGGTAACTTACTGTAAATGGCTGTGGCACCTGGGAAATGGTCTGGGGAACATGTCACTGTCACCAAAACTTGTTAAAACACTTCTTAAACACGAGCGGGCAATTGTCAGGTTTTGCGCAAGCTACATTCAAGGGTTACGGCCAATTCAAGGGTTACCGAACGATTCTTTTGAGGGTTACTGAACATGAGGTAGTTCCCAAAAAGTTTTATTTGCATAAACAATCAAATGTTCTAATATTATCTGAAAAATATGACATGTGTAAAATGTTTACCACTGTATACGTAAACTATAACAAAATGTAAAGCTATATTTGTTTGAATATATTATAAATGATAACGAAAGATTTACTGTTATATTATATATGCAAAACCAATAAAAATATGTTTATAAAAAAAAAAGAAAATGAGGGTTACCAAAAAAATAGAACAATAAATAAGAGGATTATTGAAATTAAACGATACTTTCGAGGGTTACTGAAAACGAACAATACTTTTGAGGGTTAGCGAACGATACATTCGAGGGTTAGCAGAACCGGTCCACACATTCGAGGGTTACCGAAAACTAACGATACTTTCGACGGTTACCAAAAATCTAACGCTACATTCGAGGGTTAGGGATCGATACATTCTAGGGTTAGCGAAAATGATTCGTATATTCCAGGGTTACCGAAAACGAACGATACTTTTGAGGGTTAGCAAACAATCCATTCTAGGGTTATCGAAAGGCCCGTAAATTCAATAATTATCCAAAATACAGCCACAAGTCTGGATAAACTATCTAGTTCGAACCCGAACTAGTTCGAATTCGTCCAAACTCATAAAGTTCTGGTCGAACTTGGGTTTGAGTTCAGCTTTGTATCCATCTCTAGTTTCAAACAGTCAATTTAGCTTTGTATGGAATCTTTTTCCATTACTATTTGTGAGTTGAGTTAAGCAAAGGACCCACAATTCTCATTTCAGAGGAGATTACTGTTGTGACTTTAACAGTGTGGCTGGTTGTAAGCTATATTGTACACATATTTGGATAGGAACATAATGGTGGCTGCTAAATCAATTTTCAATACTAACTGAAAAGTCAATGTAAAAAGGATTGAGGAACACAGACCCTTTGCGTGTACCACCCACAGCAAACCAGCAAACGTGAATGAACATAAATAAATGAAAAGAATTGTGATCACTGCTGATTCTCTTGTTACTTGGTCTCCTATTAATGGAAAAGTCTCCTGAATTTCGGTTATTAATGTTAAGTTCTAATTAAAAGCCCTGAGTAATTTGTAAGTATGATGATATAACACAAGTTAATAAGAAACAATTTAACCACCCTTCTTAAAGGTCTGCAGACAAAATGGCAGAACTTACACATTAATTCAATTCTTATAAAATCCTTGACGCCAAGATTTTCCAGGAAGATCCCAGAGGAACTGGAAGTTTTGAAGAAGAAGGAAATATCGGTGCTGAACTCAGTGTGGAATGTTGGGAAATGCAGGAAGGATCGTGTTTTGTTGAAGGAGACAGCATTCCAGAAGCTTCCTGCATAGAAAGAAATACGATTAGAAGACGTTTAGACTAACTGGGAAAGTGTGTTTAGTTTTGCCCAATAGTTGGTTAACTGTGTAACTCTATAAATAAAATTCTTTACTCCATACTCACTATCACCATAACAGCGAAGAGGGCCTGTTCTCCAAGCGGCCTCCGAGCCAGTTCTGTTAGCGTCTGTGATCACAATCTGAGATACAGGCAAGTGGTCTTTAAAGTTGAGGACACCAGTGTCATTTGTCCTGAGGAATAAATATAAAAATACCCAGTGACCCAATTGTTTCTTTCGTGTGTCCATCTTTAAATCCGAGGCATGAATTCTTTTAAAAAATGAGACCCAGTCCTATACGTACAGCTAATTCTCACTTAGCTAAGTTACAACTAAAAGAAAACACTGTTTAGAATTACCAACACTGTAGATATAGTAAGAAGAACAATAAAAAACTACATTAAGCTTTAGATTTACTGCAAAACTATATTGAAACCTCCTTTGTTTTACACTCAATAACAATCCACCAGCAGTAGCCTAATTTATAGAAATAGTCTTGATTTCCTACAACTCTAATTAACTGTATTCAATTTTCAAAACACAAGGATAATTTAAGTCTCCTAGGAGTTCTGTGACTATTTGAAATCACAGGTCTATTTTTTCTTTTTACATTATATAAGTCATTTCATATTGAACACACTGTTTCACATCCACATAAGTAACAGAGGGCTAAATATCTACTTGTTACTTTCTATCTGTCCATATAATTAACATCCTAACCATTTTTTCTTAATCTCTATTGTCAGAATTCAATATATAATTTCTTACATTCTTTGGGAATCTAGATGACTGTCAACTAGAGATTAAGTTCGGATTCGACTCGGACCTCCCGGTTTTGGAACCCTTCAGAACCTTCAGATCTCGTAACTTCACATATTTTCAGAAACCATTGAAAATACGGAGCTACTTTTGAAGGTGGCTGAATATACAAGGATACTTTCTGTAACCCTCAAAAGTAGCCTTGCATATTTGGTAACTCTTAAAATGAAAATTTTTGAAGATTGTCTCTCACACAATCTTCTTTACACTGTAACTCTTAAAGGGACAATAAACTGGAAAAAAATTGCTCCCTGTCTCTAGATCTCCTCATGTCCTGTTCAGCTCACTCCTAGTTAGTATGCATGTCTCCTCTCTATGTATTCACCCCCTTCCAAACCTGTGGCACAGATTGTGTGGAGCATGTGCAGTGGAGATTATCTGTGCCTGCTACAGCCAATAGCATTCTTCCAGTGATTTTGTATTATAGTGAAAGTAAAACTGCTTTGCTATGGGGGTGACTTTGTAATTGATTTCTATAGGTACAGTGCTACATTTGGACTTCAGTGACACAGACAGCAGCTACAGGTACTGCAGGATTGGGTTTATCTGCACAGAAAGAGCACAGAGTAACAGATCATGCTTATTACCTTTCCTGATCTTAATGCTGAATCGATTAGCCATGCAGTGACCAAGAAATAAGCTTTACTTTTATAGAATGGATAGTGTCTACATGTAGTGTGCCGGGGGGAGGGGCTTGGGTGATTGACAGTTCTTTACTGACTAGCTATGCCCTGCCCCCGTTTAAAAACAAGGGATAGGAAGGTCAGAGGGAAAAATAAAGCAGATTTAAAATTGGTGATAATTAATCCTAATTACTGTGTGATTAGTTAAAAAATGATTTGCCCCAGTTTACGTCCTTTAAAAGTAGCTTGCCGAATTCTGAAAATAGCTAGCGTGTACAGTTTGTTTTTTAATACGTTTTGGTTGTATGTACGTGTTCCCCAGACGCTGTTTCATTTACATTAACATACTATTGCTATTTATACCTTAAATTCAATCTGAACTTTCAGATTTTTAACCCCTATTGACTTCTATCCTATTGACCTCTACGGGTCTGTTCTCGGATTTTTGGCTGTCTGCAGTCTGCAGCTACTACTCAGGCCAATGAACATTCCCTGATTTCCAGACTGAAACGTTCTTCTTTACAGATATTTATAGATATCTAGAGAACATTCGTCTAAAAAATAAGTCATGCCAATTCTTGCGATTCTTTTAATCGTAATTTTCAATGAAATAGATTCAAACCGTGGTCCAAATCCGGGGGGATTTTTACTATTTAGAAATCCTGACTAGTGACAACATTTCACAATTTTCCTTTTACAATTTAAATTTGAGATTTATCCAACTGGTCACAGTTGGTTAATGTGTTGTCATTTTCCCTTTCTTCTATGTAACATTTACGCAGTGTATTTAATTCTGATGAGAAACTTAGAAAAGGACAAGACCGCAGTTTGTCTTTCTTTGGCCTCAAACTAATTCTGAAGAAAACAGCAGGAAAGAAACATTCTGTAGCTTGGGTTTTCCCTGGAGTCATCCAGTCAGCAGGTTAGCTACATATTCCAAACCCGAGCATGGCGCTGAATCTAAAATTCCTTCCCAATCAGAAGGAGCATCCGAGACACAATGGGAGTAGAACATAATATTTGGTGTAGACAAGAAATCCCGTGGGATTCCTGTGGAATTGCCTTCGCCATCATTTTCAGATAAACCGATGTACAAATCACACATTTCACACTAATGAGCTAGGAATTACACAAAGTATGTCGAACTTGCAAAAGATATTTCCTTCATCCTTATTATCACTTAGATAAAAGCTGTCTGTTCTCATTAAGTCTCCAATGATCCACTGGGTTCATCCAATGATACGAAGTCAAAATGAAAAAAGAAGAAAGCAAAAAAGTGCCTAATAAACAGTTCCCCAATGTAGGTCTCTGTACAAAATAAACACTATAATAACACAAGCTCAACCTCACATATAATAGGACTCAGGATCATTCACACACTGAAACACTTATTATGGAGCTTGATCCGGGGTGCTCGAGCCCTGTACCCGTCGCCCCAATTCTTATATAAAACAAGAACAGTGAGATGTAATAAAAGTTATTATTGTTAAAAATGGATTATCGAATCCGTGAGTAAAATGTCTATTATACCAATACGCGAGTAAATATCCAATCCGCAAGTGAAATGTCTATTATACCTATACACGAGTAAATATCGAATCCGCAAGTGAAATGTCTATTATACCTATACACGAGTAAATATCGAATCCGCAAGTAAAATGTCTATTATACCAATACACGAGTAAATATCCAATCCGCAAGTGAAATGTCTATTATACCTATACACGAGTAAATATCGAATCCGCAAGTGAAATGTCTATTATAACCAATACACGAGTAAATATCGAATCCGCAAGTGAAATGTCTATTATACCTATACGTGAGTAAATATCGAATCCGCAAGTAAAATGTCTATTATACCAATACACGAGTAAATATCGAATCCGCAAGTAAAATGTCTATTATACCTATACGCGAGTAAATATCAAATCCGCGAGTAAAATGTCTATTATACCAATACGCGAGTAAATATCCAATCCGCGAGTAAAATGTCTATTATACCAATACGCGAGTAAATATCGAATCCGCAAGTGAAATGTCTATTATACCAATACGCGAGTAAATATCGAATCCGCGAGTAAAATGTCTATTATACCAATACACGAGTAAATATCGAATCCGCAAGTAAAATGTCTATTATACCTTTCCGCGAGTAAATATCGATCCGCGAAGTAAAATGTCTATTATACCTATACGCAAGTAAATATCGAATCCGCAAGTAAAATGTCTATTATACCTATACGCAAGTAAATATCGAATCCACTAGTAAAATGTCTATTATACCTATACGCAAGTAAATATCGAATCCGCAAGTAAAATGTCTATTATACCTATACGCAAGTAAATATCTAATCCGCAAGTAAAATGTCTATTATACCTATACGCGAGTAAATATCGAATCCGCAAGTAAAATGTCTATTATACCTATACGGGAGTAAATATTGAATCCGCAAGTAAAATGTCTATTATACCTATACGCGAGTAAATATCGAATCTGCAAGTAAAATGTCTATTATACCTATACGTGAGTAAATATCGAATCCACAAGTAAAATGTCTATTATACCTATACGTGAGTAAATATCGAATCCGCAAGTAAAATGTCTATTATACCTATACATGAGTAAATATCGAATCTGCAAGTAAAACGTCTATTATACCTATACGCGAGTATCGAATCCACAAGTAAAATGTCTATTATACCTATACGCGAGTAAATATCGAATCCGCAAGTAAAATGTCTATTATACCTATACGTGAGTAAATATCGAATCCGCAAGTAAAATGTCTATTATACCAATACGTGAGTAAATATCGAATCTACAAGTAAAATGTCTATTATACCTATACACGAGTAAATATCGAATCCACAAGTAAAATGCCTATTATACCTATACACGAGTAAATATCGAATCCACAAGTAAAATGTCTATTATACCTATACGCGAGTAAATATCGAATCCGCAAGTAAAATGTCTATTATACCTATACGTGAGTAAATATCGAATCCACAAGTAAAATGTCTATTATACCTATACGTGAGTAAATATCGAATCTACAAGTAAAATGTCTATTATACCTATACACGAGTAAATATCGAATCCACAAGTAAAATGCCTATTATACCTATACACGAGTAAATATCGAATCCACAAGTAAAATGTCTATTATACCTATACGCGAGTAAATATCGAATCCGCAAGTAAAATGTCTATTATACCAATACGCAAGTAAATTTACATAGTTACATAGTAATTAAGGTTGAATAAAGACAGACGTCCATCAAGTCCATATCTGATCGTATCTATTATATCTGTTATATACTGTATGTGAAATGTAAGGTTTCCGATATGATAATGTATAAACACATTCATCCTGTTTTTATCTGATCGTATCTATTATATCTGTTATATACTGTATGTGAAATGTAAGGTTTCCTATATAATAATGTATAAACACATTCATCCTGTTTTCTCAGAGCAATAAAATCTAATATTTATTTTCTGTTTCCTTGGTGAAAATCCATTTTACTCATCCCATTCAGATCCTCCATAGCGCAATGAACAATACAATCTTCCCCACACGAACAAGATCCAGCAGAGCCTAATGTATATTGATTAAAAACTATAAAGTACTGTGGAATATGGAGCTCTATAGAATTATTATTATTATTATTACTATTATTGCCATTATTACAATTTCTACTATTATTACAATTACTATTATGATTATTATTATTACTATTATGATTATTATTATTACTACTTTTACTATTATTACTACTTTTGCTATTATTACTATTATTACTAGTACTGCTATTATTATTATTATTATTATTATTATTATTATTATTATTATTATTATTATTATTATTGGTATCGCTATTCTTATTATTAGTATTATTATTACTATTTTTATTATTTTTATATTCATTTTTATTATTTATTACATACAGTCAATGTTCAGCATTGATTTCATGGTTGGAATGTTGTGAATAAAGGTTCTTACCATTCATGTTTATCTGCATCACAGTTACAGAAATGTCTCATATCGATGCAGCTTTCTTCCAACCCACAAGCACATTTTTGAACTCCAGGTAAGGATCCACCCCAGTAGACGTGTCTCTCATTGCCCCGTCCAACCCACCACGTGAAGGGCGCTCCGTCTGGAAAGAAACACAATACAGTGAACATGTTTAATATATAAAGTGGGATAATGAGTGGCAGAAACACACAATCATGATTCGGAACTAAGAAAATAATCCAATTGAAAATTCTTCAAAGGGAAACTGTGGCCCCCAAAACAAGTTAAAAGCTTTCCTTCATATTAAAAAAAAAAACTCCTCCTGGTAAATAAAGTTCTTGCACAGCTTTTAGCATGTGACCAGCTTGTCGTCATGTGATCACCCTCGGCCCACATTAATAGCCCCCCTACTGAAAGCAGAAAGTGTGAACATTCTACTGTATCTACTGTATAATTTATTACAGGCTGCAGACAGAGATGTGATTCAGGGCTCTGCTAGAGATGGGCGAACTTCATAAAGTTCGGTCCGTTTTCGATCTTCAGAGAAAGTTGGAAAGGTCGAATTCGGACCCATTAAAGTCAATGGGGAGTGATAGTTCGAAAATTCCGGGTTATTTACAGCTAAATTAACAATGGTAACTTACTGTAAATGGCTGTGGCACCTGGGAAATGGTTTGGGGAACATATCACTGTCACCAAAACTTGTTAAAACATTTTTTAAACACGAGCGGGCAATTGTCGGGTTTTGCACAAGCTATATTCAAGGGTTACGGGCAATTCAAGGGTTACCAAACATTACTTTCGAAGGTAAGCGAAAATAGAACCATAATTTTGAGGGTTACTGAAATCGAACGATACTTTCGAGGATTAGCGAAAATGAACAATACTTTTGAGGGTTACCAAACGATACTTTCAAGGGTTAGCAAAAGTAGAACGATAAATTCGGGGGTTACCAAAATCGAACAACACTTTCAAAGATTACAGAAAACAAACGATACATTCGAGGGTTAGCGAACGATACATTCGAGGGTTACCGAAAATCATAGGCTACATTCTAGAGTTAGCGAAAATGAAAATGATCCATATATTCGAGGGTTACCGAAAAAGAACAATACTTTAGAGGATTACCGAAAATAACATTCTAGGTTTACGATAATTAGTGAAAATACAGCCAGAAGTCTCCAGAAAAATTAACTAGTTTGAACCCGAACTAGTTCGAATAGTTTGCATTCGCCCAAACTCATAAATTTTGGCTTAAACTCGGGTTCGAATTCGGTTTTGTGTCCATCTCTACTCAATGCATGGTTTTATTTAACCCTAACTTGTTCAGAGACCACAGTGGCCCTAGAGTAAGCTTGCCCTCTTTCTAGTTGGCTCTAGTAAACATAGTGTGTTTAATTCAGTAAATGTAGTAAATTCAAAGTCAATCGGGCTGAAAATATCAATATGGGCATTCCTGACCAACAGGTTACCATCTAATATATCAATCTGCAAGTTTGGTATTGGAAATGTTGGGTCCAGGTCGACTCCAGTAAATAGAGATGGAGCATTGATTACAGTTTTTACCTATACCAATGTCATGGATACACCAGCATAGTAACATAGTTAGAGATTGAGGTTAAATAAAGACATACGTCCACCTTATCCAACCTTTACACCCTACTCTTTAACCCTACTGTAGAGTTGACAGTTGACAAAACAAACAAACAAAAAAACAGCTCAAAAAAAAAAAAAAGAGGGAGAGAGAGAGAGAAGGATTTAAGAGTTTTGCTTGGAAAAATAAGGGACAGAAGATCTCAATTGGATACATTTAACATTGCGCATACCAAATATAATGCTACATACAGTAAATTAAGGCTCTTAACTATCACCCTATTACCTAACATTAGTCTAGAATGGAAAACATTTATTGTATTTTCTAACCCAAGTTATGGGCTTGAGTTTATCAAGGTCAAATAGTTCTGAGATGTACATACAAAATCCCATATAAAACCTCAATGCGTGTGACAGCAGGTTAGCATGACATAAATCATCTCCTAACTGTGACTTCTTTTGTGAGCATATGAAAGCAGTCTGAAGGCAGACTAGACAGTAATTAAATACATCTAAATCTTTGGGAAGAAAAGAGAAAAAACATTGTCATCTGGCGTCATGATGCCCCGAAAAAGTCAGTGGAGATCAGAATCCAATGTCAGAGTCTTTATGAATTCCATATTAATTCTGTGCTAAGATGATCATCCTACATTTTGCCGGTATGTGAATCCTGCTAGATCGGAAGGGATTTGCCTGATTTTGGCAATGTGTGTGCGGTGAATACTATAAAAACCAACACAACTAACACTATCAACATTGGAGTCAATTATCCTGGGTAGTGACTTCCATTAGATGTGATCAGCTCCCTAAATGACTGAAACTGTGTGTGGCAAAATAATCATCGGAATCAAATTGTTACAATATATTTTCCAGCTCACACAAAATATAAATCATCAACGTATGGGTCCCTTTACACCCCTAAACTACTCCTACACAATACATGGAAATAATGACATTACACACAATCTCATAAAGTATAAATAAACATAAACTATTGATAGTGCAAAACAAGCGGAATATTTACCATTAAAACCTTAAACTGTTTTAAACCTTTGAGGATTTTCTGGCATTAGACCTGAGTGTATTACACAGAAACCCTTGGAATGGAATAAAGTGCAACACACACTAACCATATCACATCACTTAATTCAATCCCGAGAGGCCTCATCTGAGCATTAAAAACACACAAAATTGGTTACGTTGGTAGATTAAAGTACGGGGAATTCAATTATGGTCTTGCATCTTCATTAGTAAGCAGAGAAGTAGGATTCTTTATCTTGTCTATAAAACATGATAAAGTGATCCCTGGGATATGAAATTACATGGTATATATACAGTATGACCTACATTCTACTCTTACAGTGCTTGGGAAAAACAAGCAATTATGTATATTGGGACCTATAGCAGATCCTACTCCTCTTTGTATAAACTACTGCAATTTGTAACAAAGTGACCATAGAACTCCATGGAAAATACATAATGTTTTAAAAGTAATCATCTCAACTATTTCAAAGCCGGGGGGTCATTTAAATAGGGACAAAAACAAAAGGCCACAAATAGAAAAATGTAATTGCAAATTTACCATAAAGTTGTGCAACAAGAGATTTACACACACACATGGAATCTTCTGATTAGTAACGGCAATATCAGAAAATGTGTGAATCTGCACAGTGCAATCCCTGTAATTAATATAACAATATGAATTGAATAATTGACTTTTACTTTTATTAACACAATTAAAGAACATTCAGGGTTATTCAATAAAAGTTCTTATCGTTTCAAATGGTGCTAATTTTGCCCCAACCAATCAGATGTTAGCTTTCAAATGTTAAATAAGATCTGATTGGTTGGGGCAAAATTAGCACCATTTTAAAAGATAAGAACTTTTATTGAATAACCCTGCTTGTCCGAAACCGATGGAAGGGGATGAAACACTGTGTATGTCAGCAAGATTTACATGAATGTGTTTCTACTAAATTCATTGTAATGTATAGATTAAGTCCTAAGGGGCACAGAACAGGAAAATGCACCTCTCATTGTACCCACCTGCTCTCAGATTCCCAACTCTCTGTGGCACAGGGTTTAATGGGTTTTATCTCTTATCTCTTCATTGTTTATGTCCCAATGAAAACTATGAGTTTAACACTACACCAGACTCTAAGCAATGTAGGTAATATTGAGGATTATATAACAGCGAATATAACAGCGACTTCCCACTTGATGCCTGAAAGGGTCAAGACTCTAATTAAATGGACATTTGGCATGACTGCTCTTGGCTGAAAGTAAATGACAATGCTGTAGATTTAGCCCAGTATTTCTATTAACTTTACTCTGCAATACACATGGGGTTCTTTGTTTCTATTTCAATCAATCAGGTAAAAGTTACCTTTAACCTTATCCCCCTTAAACACAAGTGTCTCTATGTGGTTGGTAACAAATGGGGTGATGTGATTATTCTCTCCTTCCATCTCCTGATATCTAGACAGATATAGAGAACGCTGATATGGTTTCTCTATTATTTATTTCCTGGATCTTCATTATCTATTATTCACGCCACTTGGGTAATACTAGCCTAAAAAACATTCTTCCTCCATTAAATTCACCCAAATGGTAAGTTTAGAAAAACACACTTTATGCCCAGAGATAGTTTCCTTTTATAAATCAAGTCAACTCTTTTTTTATTACTGAGTTTTCAGTTAGATTCCATGGATAATTGCAATCTTCCCTTACACCCTCCTTTCCCCCTCCACCTGACTGTAGACTAAGAGTTAAAGTGATTTCCTAAAACAGCAATTTCAGCAAATTCTTCAAAAAATCCCAGTTAAATAGCAAATTAAATTAGAAACTCCCGACAGTAAACGTGTCACCTAACGCTGAGTTTCTTCTCTTCCAGACATTTTTTTCTACTTTGAACAATTTAATCTGTTTCTGAACCTTTTTCACCCAAGGGAACAGATGGATCCGTAGAGACACGAAGACGCTTTGGTATCATCAGGGAAGTTAGTTTGTTGGGGAGATTTTCAGTACCGTGATATATAATAATTTCACCTTGTCTACCTATTTTATTTAAAACATTAAATGAAATACCTAGAGTGAGAAAATAAACTATTGATAAAATAGATTTTAAAAATTTACAAAGCAATTCATTAAATTGGCACAGAAAACTGCAATAAACTCCCACAAACTCCATGCAGCCATCTAATAATTCCATATAATAAACTCCATGCA
>JAACNH010001772.1:38215-57907 GCA_019447015.1 Hymenochirus boettgeri | reverse complement strand
ACGCTACCGTGAGGATTTAATTGCATTTAAAAGGAAGAAGGTAATTACAGTGGATACAGACTACCGCGAACATCGCATCTATGGATGGCTTTATGGGAGGGGTGAAACTCGATCGTGGAAACCCAGAAGATTTAGGAAGAGCCCACGTACAGTTGACAGCTCTGAAGAGTCACAAGCCTCTGATAATGATGGGGATCCCACCAATACACAGGACAAGTCTAACCCGACCACCATTGCCAACTCTAATAAAAGCACATTGCCTTTTTTAGGGGTCACCACACGATCGGGGGAAACCCGCGGAGGCGGCGGGCCCCGAGACGAGGGGGCCACTCTAAAAAGAAGGGGTGGTCGCCCCCCAAGATCGAGGAGACTAAAGTAGTTTATAATTTGAGTAATCACTGCCTGACAGATGACGAATATGCAGTACTCAACAAGGGTCTATCATTTGTACCCACTTATTCCCATGATCCTCTCCAAGACGAGATAGATCTATATAAATTCCAGAGACTCCTCAAACTTAAAGATCATTTCAAAACCAGCATCAATTCTCCCTCTCCCTCTCCCTTCCGGACACGCAGCACATTCGATCCTCCAAATACAGCCGCGTCTATCAAAGTGTTTAATAATATAATTAAACATGATCTATATCAATCAATGATTAATGATACCAGGTCTCATAGATCTAATCTTACGAAGGGTGAGAGAGATGCGTTAAAGTCCCTAAGGGAAGATCGGGACTTAGTCATTCGCCCTGCCGACAAGGGGGGGGCTATTGTCCTACTCAACTTGGAGTATTACAGGACGGAATTGATGTCACAACTGTCCGATACTAATACATACATGAAATTACCAGGGGACCCCACAAATAGCATATGTAAAAAATTGAAGTCCATTGTAGACACGGCAGTTCAAGCAGGCTGGATCACGAGTGAAACTGCAAAATTTTTGGTATGTGAGGATCCAAGATGCCCTATTATTTATACGGTCCCTAAAATTCATAAGACTGTTACCAATCCTCCGGGGCGCCCAATTGTTTCCTTGACTGGGTCCATATTGAAATCACCCTCGGTTTATGTAGATCATTTTCTACAACCCATTGTCAAGTCGATGGATTCGTTCCTGAGGGACAGTGGGGACCTAAGGGATACCCTCAGTACTATACAAGAGCCCCTTGAAGGAGCTATATTTGTCACTTGTGATGTGAAGAACCTGTATACTGTTATCCCCCAATGGGAGGGTATAGAGATTTGTAAACAAGCCCTTTTGAGTAAGGGCCCGAATGGACCTCCGGTTGAATTCCTCACTGACTTGTTGACATTAGTACTTGGCCAGAATTATTTTCGTTTTGAGGACACTTTTTTCCAACAAATAGCAGGAACAGCGATGGGCACAAATGTTGGTCCATCATTTGCGAATTTATATATGGAAAATTTCGAAAAGTCATTTATTTACCCTAAATTTGGTGATAAACTCATATTGTATAAACGCTATATAGACGATCTATTTATGATCTGGCGAGGCAGTAGGGAGGAATGTGAGGAGTTCCTAGAGTATTTAAACTCCCGTAACACCCCTGTAAAATTCACCATGCTGATGGATGAGAACTCTATTGAGTTCCTTGATTTACGTATTTTTAGGGAGGGTTCTAAGATTGGTACGACCTTATTCACGAAATCCACCGACCGTAATACCATCTTACACGCACAGAGTTACCACCCGTTACCTCTCAAACGAGGGGTACTGTTCTCCCAATTTTTACGGGTATTACGGAATAACACAGATCCCCTCAAGTGTGAGCATCAATTGGAGGGGATGACCCAAAAATTCCTCCAAAGAGGGTATCGTTGGGAGGTGGTTATTGAACAGCTCACACGAGCACGCCTGAAGGAGAGTAGTGATCCCAATCAGGAGGAGGGGGCCCTTAGGAATAGGGGTAGGAGTACCGATATCGAGCCGATTTGTACCCTCCCCTTTGTTATGCAGTTCTCTCAATATTCTAACACCCTCAAACAAAGTGTATGCAAACACTGGGACATTTTAAGCTCAGATAGCTCCCTCCCATTTAAAAAAACGGTGCCCGTGTTCGCGAATAGAAGAGGTAAGAACCTAAGGAACCTATTGGTACGTACAGACTTACGTAGCAAGTCTACTAAGATCCCTAACACATGGTTATCATCCTCTAAACCGGGTTGTTACCGGTGTCTGGGATGCCAAACTTGCCGTTCGGTCATTACCGGAGGGGATTTCCCCCATCCCCATAACGGCCATAGATTTAAAATCAGGGAACGGATCACCTGCCTTAGCACTCACGTCATTTACATTATTACATGTCCGTGCGGACTTTACTATGTCGGCAAAACGGCGACATCGGTCCGTGAACGGATGGCCAACCATCGGTCGGCTATTAGAGCTGCCCTTAGTGGAGACATGACGGAGGGTAAAAACAACACTCTCTATGGCGAACAATCTGTTGCCAGACACTTCAAAAGTGCGGGTCACCAACTTAATAATATGCGGTGGATGGCCATTGAAACTGTTCAGCACAGAGAGGACTTAAACCGCAATAGGCTTCTCTTACAACGAGAAGTCCGGTGGATCCACCGTTTAGATACCCTATCCCCCCGGGGGCTCAATGAACAAGTTATTTTGTCTTGCTTTCTATAAACTCTGCCTTAAACATCTTTATAGCCATGTGTATAGTTATCCACGTAGATTGCTTATTGATATGATCCCTTAGCGCCTCAGATATTGCATATTTATAGTTCCATATTTATAGTTATTTATAGTTCCTTATGTACCTATCGGTTTCCGCATATGTAATGTACTTAGTAACTTATTTCATTGTTTTTAATTGTTTTTACTTATGTGCTTTAATGTTTTATTATTGTATTTTTTAGCTCTGTACGGGCCGGGGGAGGGATGGGGGCGTTGGTGGGGGAGTGTCTACTCCCTAACTGTTTCTGTTAAATACCCGGAAATGGGTTTTATCAGATGTCCTGACGACGGCTCGGTAGCAGCCGAAATGCATAGACCATTTAAATAAAAGTTAAGTTTTATCTTCGCTAAGTCCTGTGGAGTGCCCCGTTCTTCCGAAAGTCTATATATATATATATATAATTACGTAACATCCAATCGCTTATCTAATATATATATATATATATATATACATATAAGGGAGCATGGATTTATGGATTTAGTCAGTGGAATCTGTGGAGGAGCGAGATCATGGGTAAGTTTAACAATTTCCCTCCTGGCTCCTGTTGAATTAATTGAAAATCCTGAGATAAGATATTGCAATGGAGATACCCTTTAACAATGTATGGTAACTTTCCATTTCTTTCCTTTTCATTACAGGTTTTCTCTATTTACATAGTGAATGCACAATTGAAATTTCTGCACTGAAGACAAAGGTTTAGAAACTATAAATAGGCTATTTTACCGGATATATCATATTACCTTCCTTTTATAGCCCTTTGTGACAAGTAAAAAATACACAGTTTGAAACAGGATTATGTATGCTTCATTTAGAGGGCTCACATTGCCTACCTGAGCAGTACAATATCTTATTTTCATTTCTTAATATAGATTGTCATTATCTCTATGCATGTGTCAGCCAGGGAAAGAAATATGTTGGTGAGATGTCTATTTAATACATTCATTCTGAATTGGTATCCATGGCTAAAGGTGGCCATACACAAAAACTATAATATGTAAATCCTGTCAGGGAACAACGGGATTTACCCATTATCGTGAGTAGGGCAGTGATGGCGAACCTTTTAGAGGCCGAGTGCCCAAACTTCAACCCAAATGCCCACTTTTTATTGCATAGTGACAACATGATCATTTAGCCTGAATACGGGGTTTTTACATTAGTAAAAACAACTCAAATAGACACAGACCAATACAGTAGTAGTATAGATACCTATTAATCTCTACATTACCACACAGGAATTTAAGATCTAAAACAGTGACCATTAACCCCTATATTATTAGACAGGAATTTGAGATCAGGTGTCACATCTGAGGAAGGGGGAAAACCCCAAAACGTTGTGTGTATTTTGGACTTTGTTCAGCACTGAATAAATAAGTTATGCTGTAAAGCACATTTGGAGTGTGCCTCCCTTTCAGTATTTTTGTTTATAACCCTTACACCTTTTGCACCTCAAAACTTACTTGTTACAACTCCACATCCTTGGTTTAAACTGTATGAAACTTCAGACTGTTACGTGTTTTACAAAAAGCACATAATTGGGTATAATACAGGAACTTCCTTACACTTTCTTTCAGGGGTAGGAGGGGTAAAGCGAGGGAAGTCAAGGGGATTGCTAATATTTTATAGCAAGAAGATGGAAGGCTGGGGACCAAGATCCATATTACACTCCCCACAGCCCTTACATTTACTGTTTACACCATTTGCTGTGAAAAAAAAAGATGGACACATAAGAAGACATCCAGCTCATTGACCGATTAGAGTTTTGCCTTGAAAAAGAGGAAAGATCAGAATTACATATAACTTTCATGATGGGTGTGCTGTTACATTGGCAAGAGAAAATATTTTATACATTTTTGGAGCACTAGATGAAGGTACAAAGAGAAGTTAAAAGTTCAAAACTATGATGGGTCCCCCCCCCTCTGCTTCATCTACATTGGTTTTCTGTGGGAGGGCTAAATCTGTCAAAGTAAGAAGATAGGGCTCCTGCCCCCCCCCCCTGCAGTCTCATAGGCTGCTCCCCTTGTAAGTTATGCCCCAATTTCTAATTAGGTAATTTTGCTTTATTGCTGGACAAAAGATGAAGAGAAGGCAGGCTACATTTTACACAGAGGCTAAAGGATCTGTAGCTATAACGTTGGCCAGTCAAGAAAGGGGTTGGACATTGCAAGAAGTTGGACATCGTAAGGTCTTAAATGAACTCTCTGTTGTGTGAAGCTTCATGAAGGTCTAGTGATCTAATATAAATAATACGAATACATTTCTATCTGGAATTATACCTGTAATACTGTCCCTGTATTTGGTAAGGGCTCTATTTTGTGTATCGAGAATGCTCTAATTGAGTCCATTAAAACAATTAAAATGTATTGTGGGGCCAATTGAAACCAGCTATTAAGATTGAATGTAGTGTCACATGTTCTTTAATTTCTGTATGAAGACGAGCATGCCAAGTGACATAACAATTTTGGTTGATTCTGTTGCAATCCTCTCTGACTGCGAGAGCATTGTCCAAGAGGCTAGAACAATTAGCTATCCTAGTCGACTCATTAAAATCAGTTTCCTTCATTATTTGGGTCATTGACTTATTACTTCAGCAGTGCACTGATTAGTCCTTTGTATATTGGGATAACAAGATTAATGTCAGGTGGTTTTATGTACTTGTTTATCTTATCTCATTGAGATTTTCTCAGAAAACTGTTGAATGCAGTGTTGCCTACAGAGGCTTGCTTATATATGTGTTCATTAGAATGTCCATTGCGTGTCCACTGATTTCAAGCTTGCACGCTATGTTTTTCTTAATTAACGTGCATTCATTGTGGTTTGTAAAGAACTCACATGCCTAAATCCATGTGCTCATTTAACAAGGGATAATATAGGAATCAAAATGCGTAGAAATGGTTTTGAGTTTGAACCAATAATAGTTAATAGTGCATAATGTTTTTTCTTTGTATAATTAAAAGGGTATCTCCACCCCCAAATTAAAAACATCATACAATGTTACCCCCTCAACTCTAAATGTCAGCTTATCCAAAGAAAAGAGGTTGTGCATTTTGGGGCTGATTATTAAGTTTTAAAGCTGGCGTTTTGGGTGTTCGAGGTCCCCAACAATGTATTTATTTTAAATCAAGATGCAGCACTGAGGGATCAGGTGGGGGGAATGGAGTGGGGAGAGCTCCGCTGTGCATGCCAGAGTCCTCTAAGAGGAGCAGGAAGTAGCTGGCACTGAATTACACACAGACAGGCCAACCATAAGGAGCAGAGGAGAAAGGTCAGGAGTACATAGTGGGGCAAATTTTAGTTGGGGGGTTGGACATGCCCTTTAATTCATTATGTGTTTAAACGATTATTCTGCAGCCTGACAATACTCAGACAGTGATCAATGTCAATTCCAGGAATGCTTTCTCACTGTGTATATCAGTATCAGACCCCCTGCTGTCCTGGTTTTAGAGAGAACATTCTGTTTAGAGAGAGTTGGGACTCGATATTCATACTCAGGCTTATTTAAAAAGAGATGCAACCATTTGCCTTTGTTTTTATTCTGCAGTAACCAACCATGTGTAACCTTTTTACTGCTGTACAATAGTAAGAAAACATTAGATAACATCTGATTAGTTGCTACAGATTAACGGCTGGTAAACACAGTGAGTTTACTTGTCCTGGGCTGGCACACTATTATGGCAAATGGTCGCCAGCAAAAGTAGCCACAGCCGACAGTTTGCTATAGGAGACCACACGATTACGGTAGCTGTGAGTTAATAACATGTCCAATTAGCTGTTTGTCTCATTCGGAAACCCGGAAGCAGACAGGACCTGTCAGAGGAGTCAGCGAGGGAGCACGCTCACGGGTACATTTTACAATCTTTGTTTCCAACTCCTGTTATATTAGCTGAAGAACTGGAGGTAAGACACCGCTCTTTTAACCTCCCATTCTTCAGTTAATGTGAAATTGGATAGGTTCAATCAAGTACTTGTTTTTCTTAAGGTGGCCATACACCAGCAACGATATTACTTACCACCACCGACCGCTCACGCGACGTTCCTGCATCCTGCCGGAACCACTCTCCCGATCTATATACGACCGACATGCGACCGCAAATCCCATTCATTTTGCGATCGCATGTCGGTCGTATATAAGATCGGGAAGGTGGTTCCGGCAGGATCGCAGAACGTCGCGTGAGCGGTCGGTCAGGTAAGTAAGTGCTAGTGTATGGCACCTTTAGGCTCAGTTATCCCCCTCCCAATTAACAGAATCTTCCTTTCATCTGGCCTGACTTGTAACAGTGAAGCTGAGCATGCTCATTAATCGCTATGAGCCAGCAATGGGAGAGAGAAATTTCTCACCATGCAATTTACAAATACTAAATCCTTTTGCTCTAACGGTCAGTGGATATCTAAAGATATAAAATAATCGGTAAAAAAAAGAGGATGGCTCGGAATAATTATAGTTTTTAATAATGGGGAATTTAAAAAAACAACAACTATATTACTAGTGTAGATGCCCTTTAAAGCTAAATAAGCCCATGAACCAACACATACATATACAGCATATACAACTAACTGTAGCATAAAGCAGAGCCAGATTGGACTGGCATATTAAGGAATCTCCTATGAGACCTTCAATTGCAAATAAAATTAAATTTGGAAAATTAAATTACAGATGCAAGGAGAAAAATAACAGGAAACAAGTGTAATAAACAATTTTGGGCAGATGCAATTAAAGGTTTGCCTAACAGCATGGGAAAATATTTGCACCTCTTATTGTATCCACCCCTATGAATTTTGTTGAATCTTTCCTTGCTATATTTTACATGGTGGAATCCTTATCCAAAGTTCTGTGGCTTGTAAGTCAAACTGTTACTGCTCCTTTTCAGCTCTGGTCTTAGGTCTCCTTTCCTGTCCAGCGCATTGCACATGGTTTTATTAGCAAGCACATTTTGTATTAATTATCTCATGAAAATGTATTTACAGCTGCAGATTTTTACAAAATGTCAATTTAGGAGCCTGTATTCAAACTCTGTAATGATCTTGCTCGTTAAGCTGGATATATACAAACGTGAAATTTATCCGCCATATGTGTAGCAAAAATTGCAATGTCCCAGATATTGGTCAGTTTTTACCAAAAATCACTCTGGTCGCTATTGATGCACCAACTAATTTGTGGCTACCCAAGTATCTTCCTTATACAATGTATAAGGAGACCAGGTCGGGACTGTATAGGTGGCAATCTGTAGCCAATAACAGGCAAAGTTCAGTGGAATCTGTATGAAATCTGCAACAGTTGTTTTGTAGCTATTCTGTGATGTTTGGGTGCACTGCAAGTCAGTGAGTAAAGCTTATTGTGGACAGGACTTTGTTAAGGTATAAAACATTGCATCTAATGTACATCTTTTCATTGCTGTAGTTTGGCACAAAACTGACCATGGAAGCTAATAGAGCTGCACCAAGTGGTGTAACTAGGAATCACTGGGCCCCCAGCAAAACTACGATGAGACCCTTATCCATGTTTCATCCACAGTGGTTTTCTGGGAGAAGGCTGTATCTGTCATAGGAAAAATAAGAAGATGGGGCCCCCTTGGCTCCCAGGCCCTCCTTGTGGTTGCTCCCCTGGTAGTTACGCCCCTGTCTACATCCTCTTGTATAACAGCTTTCCTTTGTGCTTTGTGTTTCACATTGCAAATAATTTTAACGCCACCATAGGGAATGAACTGAGAGGATCAGAAGTGCTGAGGTTAACTTGTAGCAGATGCAGGATGTATTAACGCATCTTCAAAAAATTTAGGTATTTCGGAGATGTGCTAAACTCCTTTTTGTATAGCCACAGATATTTGCAAATTATTCTTCAGACAACAAGCTAAATGAATGGTATGTTTCTAAAATAGCTCGATTAACCCATGACCTAGATTCATTGTAATACAACTGCCGCATTATCTTTTGCAATAGGCAACATTATCTAGCCTACATTTTAGGTGACATTTGCAGTTTAATTGGTGATTAATGTGGTCACAGGTGATACATAGTTTATCAACACATATCAATACAAATTCTACTCCAAATTGCACAATTCAGTTATTATATTTTCCCTGGAAGTAAAGAAGAAATATATATTGTGCTTTAGGTTTTTAAAACCCTATTCCTCGTGAATATGCAATTTAGTTTTTAATACATTTTAATTATGAAATGTACTTTTATCTAAAAATGGACCTTTAATGTTAGAAATCTAAGATATACCCCCTTTTATATGAAACCATAAACACCCCACCCAAAGATACAGAAATCTATCTTATGGCAGTACTGCATTTATATCATTATTACTTGGCAGTTAAACCTGTTCTGGTTATACAGTGGCATAAACGTAGATATACAGTATTCACAGATGGGCAACTACGCTTTAGGGGCTGATGCAATAAAATGTGCAAAAGTTTGTCTGTGCTTTTAATCTGCAGTAACCAATCAGATTCAGATCCAAGTTTAACAATCAAATAAAAATGAACATTTATAATTCCCTTTGCTCTTTTAATACATCAATTCTGGAACATCTCTTCGATGGTTGGTAGGGATGACCCTATTACATGCACATATTTAAAGGTAACTATGGTCTCCATAAAAGTTCACCCAATACAGGGACTATTGAAAATGAATCTGTTTATAAAGTTGCACATCCTAGTCTACACAGTCACAGCACAAAATAAGCTGCATAAAAAGCCCCACCGCCTCACAAAACAATCATTTACAAAGCTAGTTACAGACCTGTACCATTCTCTCACAATACAATCAAAGCCACTAAAGATGACTATCCATAGAATTCTTAGGAGACTGAAAATACATGATTTCTTAACATCCATGTTCCTTAAAAGGTCATATACCATCTCAGGAATATGATTCTTCTCAGGTTCATTTAAAGGAATTGTACACTGGAAAAATACTTTGCCTCATTTGAATCATAAATGAAAAGTGTAAGCAGCACGTTTTGTTTGTTGTTTGCTGCATGACTTTAATCTAGTACTTGATTTGCTCAAGCTCAGTCCCTTAGTGACCTGCCAGACTATCTGACTCTCTTTGAGGCAAGCATGCTCAAATCCCTATGGGTAGCACTGGGAGAGAGAATTTCCCACCATGCAGTTCACGTACAATGTCACCATTCCAGCTACAAAAAACTGCACTTAAACAGGAAAGTTTATGATACTAAAGCACTTGATTGACAGCTAAAATTTGTAAAGGTTTCAGATTGTCTACTAAAGAATAGGAACAAATCAACAAATAAATGGTACAGTGATACTGTAGTTAGGAAGATTTATAGTTTCCAGTAATGGGCAATTTAAAAAACTAATTTCCCAGTGTACATATCCTTTAAACACTTCTACTTTATCCGAGTAGGTGGACAGGAATCTCCTGATGAAACTCACAGTAAAAGAAATGTAAGGACAACTATACTGTAAAATAAACTTTTTAAAAAGATTATTCCTACATCCCAATATTGTTTTGTTAAAAAAATATGGTATGGTTTCTATTTGTAGAAAAGTTAAGCTTTAAAAACTCTCAAAACATTCTCTAAAAGCTCTCTTTATTCTGAGTGTACCCACACACAACTACTTATAACCTCAAAGGGGGAAAAAGGTATTGGTGAAATCAGAGAAAAAGTCTGGGAAAGTCTGCTGCACTAATGGTAATATTCTGGAAAGTGCTGACACTGAATGTGTTTAATGCAAAATACTGATGTACTGAAAGAGTCAAACATCTCAGATCACCAACTTTTCGTTGTTCCCCCCACCCGGTACTCCTTCCATTTCCTTCTGTCAGTAGAATTAAGTGGGGAAACCAGTTTGGCAGGCGCCAATTTGGGGGGAAGGTGATGGGTAGGAGGGCACCTAGGGAAACTAAGATGGCCTACAACAGCTCTTGTTGTCTGGGAGCTGCTATCCCTTGCCAGAGCTATTGCTTTTTAGAAGTAACTATGAAAGGGACAGTTTAAGTAAAACTTTGATTTGGCTTGAAAAGGCCGCATTTTTGGAAGGGAATGTGAGTGTTTGTGCGCTTTTAAAACTCAAACACTGCCAATGATGAGGAAATTGTTTTTTTTTACTTACCCTTAAATATGGCTGTCACATGAAATAAAGGCAGGTCAGTTGGTGTGTGTACTCCTGCCAGGTTGGGGATAAAAGACTACTTTTTTGATAATTGGTCAAAATGTGTTGTTTTTTAACTATACTTACCCTTTAAATATTATTGCCATATGAATGAATGGTTACCTCATTGTTGTATGTACCTGTGTCAGGTAGTAAGTTAAAAAAACAACTTTTTGATTATTGATCAATTTTTTTTTTACTATAGTTACCCTTTAAGTATGGCTGCCACAGTAATGGAAGGGTAGGTCAGTAGTATGTACCTGGGTAAGTTGGGGGGGGTTAAAAAAAACTTTGTTGATGATTAGCCAAGTTTTTTTTTTTACTATAGTTACCCTTTAAATATGTCTGCCATGAAAATGGAAGGGTAGGTGAGTGGCATATGTACCTGGATCAGGTTGGAATTTTGATTGACTTTTTTGATGATTGGTCAAAAAATTTTTTTTATCTTAGTTACTCTTAGTTCTTAAGTATAGTAGAGTAAGCAGTAAGTAGGGGAGGTTAGGTCAGTACTGTGTGTGTACTATGCCCGTGGAGGTTAAAAAAACAAACTTTTGATTATTGATCCAAATTAATTTTTTTACTTTGTTACCCTTTAAGTATGGTTGCCACAATAATGATAAGTAGATCAGTAGGTGTGTGTACTGTGTCGGGTTAGGGGTTAAAAAAAACCAAACTTTTTTGATGATTGGTCAAATTTTTTTTTAACTTAGTTACCCTTTAAATGTGGCTTGCCCATGAAATGGAAGGGTGGTGAGAAGACGTGTGTACCTGGTCAGGTTGGAAGTTAAAAAAAACAAACTTTTTTGATGATTGGCCAACAATTTTTTTTTTATTTTAATCTTCGTTTTACCCTTTAAGTATGGCTGCAACAGTAAGGAGGGGTAGGTCAGTAGTATGTACCTGGGTAAGGTTGGGGTTTTAAAAAAAACTTGTTGATGATTAGCCAAGTTTTTTTATTTACTATAGTTACCCTTTAATATGTCTGCCATGAAAATGGAAGGGTAGGTGAGTAGGCATATGTACCTGGATCAGGTTGGAAGTTTTTGATGACTTTTTTGATGATTGGTCAAAAAATTTTTTTTATCTTAGTTACTCTTTAAGTATGGATGATGCAACAGTAATGGAGGGGTAGGTCAGTAGAGTGTGTACCTATGCCCCGTGGAGGTTTAAAAAAAACAAACTTTTTGATATTTTGATCCAATTAATTTTTTTACTTTAGTTACCCTTAAGTATGGTTGCACAAAATGGATAAGTAGATCAGTAGGTGTGTGTACCTGTGCGGGTTAGGGTTGTAAAAAAAACCAAAATTTTTGATGATTGGTCAAATTTTTTTTTTAACTTTAGTTACCCTTTAAATGTGGCGCCATGAAAATGGTAAGGTAGGTGAGAAGACGTGTTGTACCTGGATCAGGTTGGAAGTTAAAAAAAAACAAACTTTTTGTGATTGGCAAACAATTTTTTTTTTTTAATCTTCGTTACCCTAAGTATGGCTGCAACAGTAATGGAGGGGTAGGTCAGTGTATGTACCTGGGTAAGGTTGGGGGTTAAAAAAAAATTTGTTATGGATTAGCCAAGTTTTTTTTATTTTACTATATTACCCTTTAAATAGTCTGCCATGAAATGGAAGGGTAGGTGAGTAGGCATATGTACCTGGATCAGGTTGGAAGTTTTTGATGACTTTTTTGATGATGGTCAAAAATTTTTTTTTATCTTAGTTACTCTTTAAGTATTGGATTGCAACAGTATGGAGGGGGTAGGTCAGTAGGTGTGTGTACCTATGCCCCGTGGAGGTTAAAAAAACAAACTTTTTGATTATTGATCAAAATTAATTTTTACTTAGTTCCCTTTAAGTATGGTTGCCACAATAATGATAAGTAATCAGTAGGTGTGGTACCTGTGTCGGGTTAGGGGTTAAAAAAAAACCAAACTTTTTTGATGATTGGTCAAATTTTTTTTAACTTTAGTTACCTTTAAATGTGTGCATGAAAAAGGAAGGGTAGGTGAGAGACGTGTGTACCTGGATCAGGTTGGAAGTTAAAAAAAAAAACTTTTTTGTGATTGGCCAACATTTTTTTTTTTATCTTCGTTACCCTTGAAGTATGGCTGCTGAACAGTAATGGAGGGGTAGGCACGTAGGTGTGTGTACCTATGCCCGTCGGAGGTTTTAAAAAACAAAACTTTTTTGATGAGTTGGTCAAAATTTGTTTTTTTTTACTTTAGTTACTTTAAAAGTATGGATGTAGCTGGGTCTGGTTGAAGGGTATGTCTTTTTTGTTGGTTACAACCATAAAACTATCTTTATTGAGGATAATCTAAATTAGTTTTTTGACTTTAGTTTACCCTTTAAGTATGGCTGCCACAGTAATGGATAAGTTGATCATCAGTAGGGTGTGTACATGGTGGGTTGAGGGGGTTTATGTCTTCTTTGTTTACAACCATAAACTATCTTTTAATTGATGATACTTGTACCCTTTAAGTATGGCTGCCACAGTAATGGATAAGTTATACAGTAGGGTGTATACACCTAACAGTGGCGTGAAAGTGCCGGAATAGAAAACAGCGCCAAGTAGCAATGGTTCGAGCGCCGCTATCGGCATATCACATAGCGGTGCTCGGTGCTGCGCCCTGTTTAGTGTCTCACACTCGAAAAAAGGCCACATTGTGTCCGAACACATGTCGTGTGTTTAAGAACCTTTTGCAATTACCTTCGGTGTTGCATTCTAAGTCCTTCCATGAAGCATCTGCATCCTAGCCTCTGCATCCTTACATCTGCATCCTTCTTCTCTTCATGATTTTGTTGTCTGGACAGGGCAAGCAGTGTGACTAGAGGCAATTTACAGCCGTTAGTGTGGACATTCTTTGATATACACTTCATGCCTATGATGGAGACTTAACCTTTTTATGGGTCGTCCTCTTCTGCTTACCTATAGCGTCACCTCACAGGTATATTCCAGCCAAGGTGTTGAAGCATACTGTTGTTGACAAAACCTATATGCACCACCTGTGGATACCAGTACTAATCAATTTGGTGTGTTGTAGTTCAAACATCCTATCAGTATGTTTTTGTATTGTGGGGAAACCGGAGTGCCTGGAGAAACCCACGCGACCACGGGAGGGGAGACGTAAAACTCCTGCAGAGACGTTGTCCAAGGGTAATTTGAACCAGGTCTCCACGCTGCAAAGGCATCAGTGCTAACCACTAAGCCACCGTGCTGCCAACTATTATAACCTTTTATTTTTCTAAGACCTAGTCCAGTTTATGACATCATCCTAGCTATTTGCATAAAGGTGTGGAGCTATGACTCCCTCACTGCCCATTTGTATTGATAGAAGCACAAAGCCTAAACTGCGCCATACACAGGCAGATATTATATAATATTTAAGATATCACATCTAATGTTTATAGGCCACATTGTACAAGCAGGAGATTTTTATCTGAGATGTTCCTATCGACCCATTAATTTTGTAATCATCAAATTGCATTAAAGAACGGGCTAGGCAGTTTATGTAATGACTGAATAATATAGTAAGGGGAGCAACATAAGTTAAAGGTCGCTGGACAGCTGTGGGAGGAGCCAAAAAACAAGTCCAGTGTGTATATAGCTTTACTTTAGTTTAGTTAGATGGAGAAGCCCCCCCAGTAACAACATGCTCACTATACTTGGATAGAGGCGTAACCTGCAGGGGCCTGCCCCCCCCCCCACCCGAAGAATGGAGGCCGGGCCCCTGCCCCTTGCCCCTATCCAAGATCCCTGCCGCGGTGACTGTTTTTAAACAGCTGTCGCGTATGAATGAAACATATGGGCAATCAGCTGTTTAAAGAGCAGACCCGGAATTCCAGAACTGAACCGAAGTTTGGATCCGGTCTTTTAAACAGTGATGATGTTTCATTCATACCCGCGATCAGCTTTTAAAACAGACTGACACACGGCAGGGACCTTGGGCTTGTGGAGGGCCCTACTACCATCTGGGCCGGCCCCCCGGCGCCGGGGGGTAGTTACAGCCACTGGGGTGGAGGGGAAACGACATGGCAGAGCTGGACAAGCTCTAGATAAACCCCTGCTCACACATCTCGTGTCGTCTGCTTCTCACAGTTTACAAGATGCTGCCTAACTCACTGGGACAGGGACATGTATAATACCATGAAAGTGCAGTGTGTTGAGGACACTCCTCCTACATTCAGTAAGGGAACACAAAACCGAGGCAGAGGAGAAAGTGAACATACACTGGGGCACAATGGGGCAAGGGCCCCAAAAAGCACTCGGCCATAAGAATTGACGGCAAAGTTAAACCTGTTCTGGTTATACAGTGGCATAAACGTAGATATACAGCATTCACAGATGGGCAACTACACTTTAGGGGCTGATGCAATAAAATGTGCAAAAGTTTGTCTGTGCTTTAATCTGCAAAGTAACCAATCAGATTCAGATCCAAGTTTAACAATGAAATAAAAATGAACATTTTATATTCCCTTTGCTCTTTTAATACATCATTCTGGAACATCTCTTCGATGGTTGGTAGGGATGACCCTATTACATGCTGCACATATTTAAGTAACTATGGTCTCCATAAAAGTTCACCCAATACAGGACTATTGAAATGAATCTGTTTGTAAAGTTACACATCCTATCTAACACAGTCAGACACCAAATAAGCTGCATAAAAACCCCACCGCCTCACAAAACACATCATTTACAAAGCAGTTCCAGACCTGTACATTCTCTTCTTTCTCTCACAATACAATCAAAGCCACTAAAGATGACTATCCATAGAATTCTTAGGAGACTGAAAAATACATGATTTCTTAACATCCATGTTCCTTAAAAGGTCATATACCATCTCAGGGAATATGATCTTCTCAGGTTCATTTAAAGGAATTGTACACTGGAAAAATTACTTTGCCTCATTTGAATCTATAAATGAATAAGTGTAAGCAGCACGTTTTTGTTTGTTTTGCTGCATGACTTTAATCTAGTACTTGATTTGCTCAAGCTCAGTCCCTTAGTGACCTGCCAGACTATCTGACTCTCTTTGAGGCAAGCATGCTCAGTAATCCCTATGAGGTAGCACTGGGAGAGAGAATTTCCCACCATGCAGTTCACGTACCAACTGTCACCATTCCAGCTACAACAAAAAAAACTGCACTTAACAGGAAAGTTTATGATATAAAGCACTTGATTGACAGCTAAAATTTGTAAAGGTTTCAGATTGTCTATCTAAAGAAATAGGTAACAAATCAACAAATAAATGGTACAGTGATACTGTAGTTAGGAAGATTTATAGTTTCCAGTAATGGGCAATTAAAAAACTAATTTCCCAGTGTACATATCCTTTAAACACTTCTACTTTATCCGAGTGAGGTAGGACAGGAATCTCCTGATGAAACTCACAGTAAAAGAAATGTAAGGACAACTATACTGTAAAATAAACTTTTTAAAAATGATTATTCCTACATCCCAATATTGTTTTGTTAAAAAAATATGGTATGGTTTCTATTTGTAGAAAAGTTAAGCTTAAAAACTCTCTAAAACATTCTCTAAAAGCTCTCTTTATTCTGAGTGTACCCACACACAACTACTTACTAACCTCAAAGGGGGAAAAAGGTATTGGTGAAATCAGAGAAAAAGTCTGGGAAAGTCTGCTGGCACTAATGGTAATATTCTGGGAAAGTGCTGACACTGAATGTGTTAATGCAAATACTGATGGTACTGAAAGAGTCAAACATCTCAGATCTCACCAACTTTTTCGTTCGCCCCACCGGCTACTTTTCCATCCATTCCTTCTGTCGAGAAATTAAGTGGGGAAACCCAGTTTGGCAGGCCAATATTTGGGGGGAAGGTGAGTGGGTAGGAGGGCACCTAGGGAACTAAGATGGCTACAAACAGCTCTTGTTGTCTGGGAGCTGCTATCCCTTGCCAGAGCTATTGCTTTTTAGAAGTAACTAGAAAGGGACAGTTTAAGTATAAACTTTGAATTTGGCTTGAAAAGGCCGCATTTTGGAAGGGAATGTGAGTGTTTGTGCTGCATTTTAAAACTCAATACTGACCAATGATGAGAAGGAATTGTTGTTTTTTACTTACCCTTTAAATATGGCTGTCACATGAAATAAAGGCAGGTCAGTTGGTGTGTGTACTCCTGCCAGGTTGGGGGATAAAAGACTAACTTTTTTGATGATTGGTCAAAATGTGTTGTTTTTTTACCCTTTACTTACCCTTTAAATATTATTGCCATATGAATGAATGGTTACCTCAGTTGGTGTATGTACCTGTGTCAGGTTAGAAGTTAAAAAAACAAATTTTTGATTATTGATCAATTTTTTTTTTACTAATATTACCTTTAAGTATGGCTGCCACAGTAATGGAAGGGTAGGTCAGAGTAGTACCTGGGTAAGTTGGGGGGTTAAAAAAAACTTTGTTGATGATTAGCCAAGTTTTTTTATTTTACTATAGTTACCCTTTAAATATGTCTGCCATGAAAATGGAAGGTAGTGAGTAGGCATATGTACCTGGATCAGGTTGGAAGTTTTGATGACTTTTTTGATGATTGGTCAAAAAAATTTTTTTTATCTTAGTTACTCTTTAAGTTATGGATGCAACAGTAATGGAGGGGTAGGTCAGTAGCTGTGTGTGTACTATGCCCGTGGAGGTTAAAAAACAAACTTTTGATTATTGATCCAAATTAATTTTTTTACTTTAGTTACCTTTAAGTATGGTTGCCACAATAATGATAAGTAGATCAGTAGGTGTGTTGTACCTGTGTCGGGTAGGGGTTAAAAAAAACCAAACTTTTTTGATGATTGGTCAAATTTTTTTTTTAACTTTAGTTACCCTTTAAATGGGCTGCCATGAAAATGGAAGGGTAGGTGAGAAGACGTGTGTACCTGGTCAGGTTGGAAGTTAAAAAAAAAACAAATTTTTTGATGATTGGCCAACAATTTTTTTTTTTAATTTCGTTACCTTTAAGTAGTGCTTGCAACAGTAAGGAGGGGTAGGTCAGTGATGTACCTGGGTAGGTTGGGGTTAAAAAAAACTGTTGATTGATGTAGCCAAGTTTTTTTATTTACATTAGTTACCCTTTAATATGTCTGCCATGAAAATGGAAGGGTAGGTGAGTAGGCATATGTACCTGGATCAGGTGGGAAGTTTTTGATGACTTTTTTGATGATTGTCAAAAAATTTTTTTTATCTTAGTTACTCTTTAAGTATGGATTGCAACAGTAATGGAGGGGTAGGTCAGTAGCTGTGTGTACCTATGCCCCGTGGAGGTTTAAAAAAAAAAAACTTTTTGATTATGATCCAAATTAATTTTTTTACTTTGGTTACCCTTAAGTATGGTTGCACAAATATGGATAAGTAGATCAGTAGGTGTGTGTACCGTGTCGGGTTAGGGGTTAAAAAAAACCAAACTTTTTTGATGATTGGTCAAATTTTTTTTTTAAATTTAGTTACCCTTTAAATGTGTGCCATGAAAATGGAAGGGTAGGTGAGAAGACGTGTGTACCTGGATCAGGTTGGAAGTTAAAAAAAAACAAACTTTTTTGATGATTGGCCAAACAATTTTTTTTTTTTAATCTTCGTTACCTTTAAGTATGGCTGCAACAGTAATGGAGGGGTAGGTCAGTGTAGTGTACCTGGGTAAGGTTGGGGGTTAAAAAAAACTTTGTGATGGATTAGCAAGTTTTTTTTTATTTACTATAGTTACCCTTTAAATATGTCTGTCATGAAATGGTAAGGGTAGGTGAGTAGGCATATGTACCTGGATCAGGTTGGAAGTTTTTGATGACCTTTTGATGATGGTCAAAAATTTTTTTTTATCTTAGTTACTCTTTAAGTATGGATTGCAACAGTATGGAGGGGGTAGGTCAGTAGGTGTGTGTACCTATGCCCCGTGGAGGTTAAAAAAACAAACTTTTTGATTATTGATCAAAATTAATTTTTTACTTTAGTTCCCTTTAGTATGGTGCCACAATAATGGATAAGTAATCAGTAGGTGTGTGACCTGTGTGGGTTAGGGGTTAAAAAAAAACCAAACTTTTTTGATGATTGGTCAAATTTTTTTTAACTTTAGTTACCTTTTAAATGTGGCTGACCATGTAAAATGGAAGGGTAGGTGAGAAAGACGTGTGTACCTGGATCGGTTGGAGTTAAAAAAAACAAACTTTTTTGATGATTGGCCACATATTTTTTGTTTTAATCTTGTTACCCTTGAAGTATGGCTGCTGCAACAGTAATGGAGGGGTAGGTCAGTAGGGTGTGTTACCTATGCCCCCGTGGAGGAGGTTAAAAAACAACAAACTTTTTTGATGATTGGTCAAAATTTGTTTTTTTTTACTTTAGTTACTCTTAAAAGTATGGATGTAGCTGGGTCTGGTTGAAGGGTATGTCTTTTTTTGTGTTTACAACCATAAAACTATCTTTATTGAGGATAAATCTAAATTAGTTTTTTTGACTTTAGTTTACCCCTTAAGTATGGCTGCCACAGTAATGGATAAGTTGATCAGTAGGGTGTGTACATGGGTCTGGTTGAGGGGGGGTATGCTTCTTGTCGTTTACAACCAATAAACTATCTTTTAATTGTGATACTTCGTTACCCCTGTTAAGTATGGCTTGACCCACAGGTTTAATGGGTGAAGAGATCAGTGGTGTGTATACACCTAACAGCTGATGACTTTTTTGATGATTGGTCAAAAAATTTTTTTTATCTTAGTTACTCTTTAAGTATGGATGCAACAGTAATGGAGGGGTAGGTCAGTAGCTGTGTGTACCTATGCCCCGTGGAGGTTAAAAAAACAAACTTTTTTGATTATTGATCCAAATTAATTTTTTTACTTTAGTTACCCTTTAAGTATGGTTGCCACAA